>JAJLWW010000120.1:0-56648 GCA_030570935.1 Geotrichum klebahnii
TAATCGAAAGCTTTAATTCATGCGACACGGCTATGGTAGTGAAAACTACGATCTGATAATAATACGAAATTCTCGAAGGTGCTTGGTAATCGTTTATTTTTATTTTATGTTATTTTGTTATTTCTATTATATCTTTATACTTTACTTAGCTGCCTGATTGAACTGGCAAAAAATATATTCATTCATTCATTCATTCAATTTAAACTAATGAGATTGTCAAACTAGTTTTGTAAATTGTTGATTTCATAAGTGCAAATGCAAAGGTATTTTTCGGGCTTAAATTGAGGTAATACATGAACAACTTGGTGAAAAGCCAAATCTTACTGAACTTTTTTGAAATTGACGGAGTCTAATAGCCATTGAGCTGAAAATCGTTAAGCAATGCTTTTTATTTTTATATAATTTTTATTTCTTTTCATATCTTTGTTAGTTGACTCGGTAATAAATAAATTGGGGTGTTTTTACTCCTATAAAAAAAAAAATAAAAAAAAATTGATTTCATAATTTTAAATTTCATAAGTAAATTTATATTATACATTCATTTTTGTATCAATAGTTAAAAATCAAGAGTAATAACTTTGATTAAATACTGGACGTTTTTGTGGAAAATACCTGACTCGTGGAGTGGCTTCCAAATTCTTTTTGAGGATGAGGAGGAGTGAAAATGCAGATGTTTTTTTCGGGCTTAAATTGATATATACATGAACAACTGGTGAAAAGCCAAACCTTACTGAAATTTTTGTTGAATTGACGGAGTCTGATAGCCATTGAGCTGAAGATCGTTAAGCAATTCTTTCACTTTTTTACTTTTATATAATTTTTATTTCTTTTCTTATCTTTGTTAGTTGTCTCGGTAATAAATAAATTGGGGTGTTTTTACTTCTAAAAAAAAAAAAAAAAAAAAACGTTGCTGAAATTGGATTTCACTTGAAAAACTTACCCAATTTTAATAGGAACTTAATGAAACAGATTACAACTTAATTTCCATTCATTTAATAACTTAAAACTACAATAACTTAAAGTTTTCTATATTGATGGAATAATTTTAAAGAACCTCTCGATCCCTACTAAAATTTATTCATGTATCTAGTATTATACTTGGCTGAAGTTTAATTTAAAATCTACTGCAATCACAATATAAAACAATTCATTATAATTTAATTGAAGTATCATTCTATATTCTTTTTCAGTTCAAGCGCCTTCTCATAATTGTCCCTGCTTTGAAGATAAAGTTGAAATTTTTATCAATAAGTTACAGTTGAAAAAAAACTAACCTCCAGCTATCATGAGAATCATTCTTTTGAACTAGTCGTCTTATTGACTTAATTTGATAAAAAATGTAATGTTTTTTTTTTTTTTTTGTTTATTTTTAAATCAAATTTTGGATAAAATAGACGAGTGAATATTTACAATAACTCAAAGGTTTCTAGAATATTTCATTTAGTATTTAAAAAATTAATTTTCAAATATTTTTAGACTCAAATAATCATGGAATAGACATAGACGCTCTTGAGATTTAATACATACTTTTCCAAATATGAAAATATTCTCTATCTTCATGTAATCCATAGTAAATCTTCACAATAAATAATTTGGCTCATTGAATTCCATTTCGTCTTATTTCGTCAAAAGATTTACTACTTCGTAATTAATATTAATGCGGAGAGATGAAATTTAGCAAGTATTACTCAAATTTACTTCTTGCTTTCATTTTATAACAGCAACCTGCTTTTAAAGGTTTTGTACAAAAACTTTTTCTTTCTTTTAATTGGTCTATATCAAAGGTGAGACTTTATTACATTTTTGGGTAAAGAAAATACTTAATGTATCAAAATATTTATATAAGATTTTATAATAATAAATAAAATTTTAAACAAAACATAAGATATTTGTAGTATAATATATTTAATTTTTTATTAATCGCTAATATTTCGACTTTAACATAATACAAACATTACTACATATAGGGTAATGTTGACAGAAAATAAAATTTTTCAAGTAAAAACACTTCAAACCTCAATCCATCTTGGACTAACACTATATTTAGTTAGCTAGGTCAATATTATTTAGTATAATTTCATTTTTTTAATAGAACATAATCGATTTATTTGCATTTTAAAATATGTAATCCAGACTAAATAAAAGATGATTTTTGCAAACACTGTAGCCATGAATTTTTACAGGATCCAATTATGTTTCATTCGACAGATCGAATAAGCTTCAGAAGTTTTACTGTTTATTTACATTATTTTTGTAATTGAAACTACTAATTACTACAAAAAGCTTTAATTTTTAATTTTCAATTCAATTACATTCTAGAGACTCAAAGTGTAGATTAAAAAAACTCTTTCAAATATCAATTTCATTTCTGTTGAAACCATAATTTGACGTAAAATAAGAATTGGGAATATATGAAAGAAATATTAAAATCAAGCCAAGACTTTGAATTTGAATCTTTGGCTCTCCAGATACAAATCCATTCCTTTTCTATTTTTAACACTAAAAAGTGGTTGGTAAATTGGATAAGTTCTGATTTTCTACTATTAAGTACGTTGGTCCATATTTCAGCCATCTTGTTGATTCTTTTATAGGTTGAAGATATTCAGTATCTCAAGACGCTATATTTTCTGATTAACTTTTGTGACAAAGAATGAGAGAGCTAATTATACTAGACTGGAGTACAAAATGGAAGAATCTCTCATAAGGAACCTACTAATTGAACCAAAGCTTATAAAAATAATTTTGAAGACACTTTTTTGGAGAAAGAAATATACTAATATTAGCAGAAATTGAATACATTCTTACGTTAAATCAAATTGATAATAATAAAATTCAAAAGAATCTCAGCCCAAAAAAAAAGTCCATAATATCAGTTATGACTTAAAATTAACTGCAATATCTATTTGCATACTTCTAAACTACTTAGAATATACTTAATTTTCATATGATATGGAACTAAATATATAATTTAAGTTAGTATCGAAATTCAAGGTTTTCCCTTCATACGGTACGGACGAATGTAAATATTTTTTGTTGTGTGCTTTGTGACCAATCATGAACTCCCAAGTAATGCTCCCCCACACTTGTTAGAACTGTCTTGTAAGCAGTGGTATTTTTCCGGTGTAGAGGCGGTATAGAGTATATAGCCAGCTATTATAGAAAATCATCATTTTAGGGCTACCGTACAATTGAGCCACTGTCTCTGCGAGGTCAGCAGACATAAACAATGCTGCTTTTATTAGATGGTGTTGATTGGTTCCTTTGTATTTCAGGAGCTTGAACCTTGCCAACTCCGAGCTGAATGCAAAGCAATTAAATTACTGCAACAGGTTCTTCCACTCCTTTCTGGAATGCCTGTCTCGAGAGGTTGGTTCAACAGGACAACATTCCGACGTAGCAAGTTTGATACCAAATGCTGCTAAGTTAATGGCTGTGCCAGGTGGCCTTGGTCTGAACGCAAACTACAACATTACATTTTGTCTTATCCTTATTTCATATCATTGCAGGGTCATCGTCATCACTGCTTTCTCCGCATTTCAAAATTTCCCCATAAATTTAATCTGCGTCACTCTGATGTCAAGGTAAGGACAGCTATCCGACCGAAAGTTAAATCAAAATAAGGAAAAAGGCAGTAAAAAATAAATTTACTGTATCTTTTAGTCTTTTAAGCTGTAAAAGTTGTTGGTTTCATATCTTTCGGCAGCCATTTCAATTGTTCCATTTTCCCCGCAAAAATAATTAATTTAGTGATAAGTAAGAGCAAAGTAAAATAAAGTATTACTTATAAAGGTAATTTAGACGCCGCACAGACTCGGTTGTTTTCAACTTAACAACCGCCCAAAGTATGGCCCTTGTCCATTTGTGAGCGAAAGAATCTATGAACCAATGAATCTATGAGTAAAGAATTTATGGATTTATGGATTTAGGATTTATGGATTTGTGATGTGTCTGATCACGTTTTTCTCTTTTGACTGAATGACAATCAGTCTAACTTTATTCGTGGACTGTAGCGGGGTACAAGAAAAGATTTCTACTTTTCTAGCATGTGTTCTACAATTACTATGGATACTTTTATCAGTTAACCGGGCCACAATAGCAACTCAATTCACAAGCCACAGCAGTACCAACGTCAATACCAATGCTAACAATGCTAATGCACCCCAGTTTATTCTATCTCATCGGATCCGCTATCACCAAAACTTCAGCCTAACTTTTATATAAATATCAAGACTTTCCAATCTTTCCTTGGTTTTTTTTATTCATATTTTGATTATACTTCCTCATCAAACTAACAGACACTCATCATCAATTTACCCCGATTATCACACAATGGGATCTTCAACACTTGCAAAATATGGCCAAGTTGCTTGGTATTATGTTCTAAGTCATCCATTTATTTTTGCTATTGTCTTTACCGTATTATATCTATTATCCAATAAATATAAACGAGGACTACAAAATATTCCTGGACCTACATTAGCCAGTTACTCTGCTCTTTGGAGACTTCACGATGTATGGGCAGGAGATTCACACAACACCGCCATTAAGTTGCATGATAAATACGGAAAGCTAGTTCGAATTGCTCCTAATGTTGTATCTGTCGCTGATCCAGAAGAAATTAACACCATTTACGGCCTTAAATCAACATTCACCAAGACAGCTTTTTATCCTATTCAATGTATTTCGTGGAACAAGAAACCTCAACCTAATCTTTTTTCCACCCGCGACGCTGTATATCACAAGGAACAAAAACGTAAGGTAGCTAATGCCTTTGCTCTTTCCTCTCTGCTTGATATGGAGCCAGCTGTTGATTCTTGCACCAAATTGTTGATGGAAAAGCTCGATCATTTTGCAAAAAGCAGCACTCCTGTAGATCTTGGCATGTGGATGCAGTACTATGCTTTCGATGTTGTTGGTGAACTCTGCTTTGCCGAAAAGCTCGGATTCCTCGAAAAAGGAGGTGATGTAGATAAAATGATCGAAACCATTGAAGGAATTCTCAACTATGCTTCGCTTTGTGGTCAGGTTCCTGAATGGCATCCCTTCCTTCTTGGAAATCCTCTCTTCCCTCATTTGTTCCCCCAAATGGAAACTTGGAATTCTGTATTGACATTTACTCTGAAGGCAATCAATAAGCGTACTAAGGTTGAAAGAAATGGAGAGCTTACTACTAACGACACCAATGGCATGGATATGCTTTCAAAGTGGGCCAAGGTTAAAGGATCTGATCCTGATAAGATGAGTACTCGTGATATCATGGTCCATCTCTCTACTAATGTTTTTGCTGGTTCTGATACTACTGCCATTGCCTTCAAAGCTATCATCTACTACTTGCTCAAGAATCCTGATAAGTTTGCTAAGTTTATTAAAGAGCTCGACGATGCAATTGATGCTGGAATGGTCTCTGATCCTATCACTTTCAAGGAATCTAACACTCATCTTCCCTACATGGATGCTGTTATTAAGGAAGCAATTCGAATGCACCCAAGTGTTGGTCTTCTTTTGGAAAGACATGTACCAAAGGGTGGTATGACTATTTGTGGAACTCATTTTGCTGAGGGAACTATTGTAGGTATCAACGCTTGGGTTCTTCATTATGATGAAAAGGTCTTCCCTGAGCCTTACAAGTTTTTACCTGAGCGATGGATTGAATCTACTCCCGAGCATCTTAAAGAGATGAACAAGTCTTGGTTTGCTTTTGGTGCTGGTGCTCGAAGCTGTGTTGGAAAGAACATCAGTATAATGGAAATGAAGAAGGCAGTTCCTCAGTTATACAGAAACTTTAGTCTTTCCCTTGCTGACCCTAAGAAGGAATGGAAAACTAAGAATTCTTGGTTTGTTCAACAAAGCGATGTTATTATTAACTTAGAACGTCGTGAGAACTCAAACATTTAATTATTAAGTGATTGAAATGACCTGTTGAATTTTTTTTATATGCTTTTGTACACATTGTTAACGTAATTATGCCTGAGATAATGAAAAACAAACTATTTCTTGAATCTTTTATTTCAAACTCTTAATCGTAATTTAAACTTATTCAAATGATGAAAAAGAGACAATAATTCGAATGAAATTATAGTGAATTACTGCTTTGCTGCTTTAGTATGATAGTTTAGTGTCCAATAGGGATTGTTGCTTTTCTACATGATAGTTTTTGTATAACTAACTTTATACTCTGTAGTTACTTTCATACTTATAAAAGAGCCTAAATTTTGAATTTTTAAGATCCTAATAATACCATAATAAAAAGTTAATGTCTTTCACAATTTCTCTAACGGTTTCTTTTTCAATCAAGCTACATCATAAATTTAGTTACAATTTTGAATATCAAGTCACTGAAGTTTGGGAGGCTAAGCAACTCACCCATACAATTTTATAGATTCTGTTTATCTCTTTGAATTCAATTAAATTAATTCCTTTTCAAACTCTGATCCTAATAAATCAAGTTCTTCTAAAGAAGACCTTTAACTTAAATATGCATCCATTAGAAGACACTTATCTCATTATTTTGTTAGTGAATCAGAAATTCAAATAATTGTTACTTATCTCTTAACCAGAGAAGACATGTCACGTAGCGTACTCATATGTTACATTTCTTCTTGCAGTAGGTTCTCCAGCTTCCCAAAACTAAGACCTGGAAATGAAGTCAGTAATCCTTCTAAATCCTTTCCTTTCAAACCCCACAGTAATACAATGTCGGATGGATGAACTGGATTAGAATATCAGATAATAGAAAAGAATCTCTCAATAATACTAATACACATTGATAATTCTGATAATACGCAATTGGTTGTTGTGAGGTTGTCTTAAGTTTGTGTTTTTACAATTTACCTCCTCCCCCCACATCTACAACTTTGCAATAATAATTAGGAAGTTCCGGGATACCGGCATGAAGCGTGCGGCTTTCATTTCTACACTCTCGTCTTTGTGATTCTCAATAAAAAAGTCATAAAATTTCGTCGACCCCAGATACTTGCATATTTGGTTCTACAACCAAGAAGGAGGAGGGTTAAAAAAAATTCAATTTAGGCATTGGAAACATCGGATAGGAGTCATGTCAGTCAAAATTTATTGATTATTCTAAAGATAGGATCTGTGAAAAATTTGGAGAACAGATTTTCTTTTTCTTCTTGTAGGTTTCAGTGATTTTTTCTCGGTCTGTTTTTTCCTAGTTCTCTAATTTCCTTCAATCTCTCACTTCAGATAGGACAAAAGCATCTTAATTTTGGATATATTCATATATTTTATTTTATCTGAATAAAAGTTGTTTTTTCTTGTTCAACTTCCGAAATGTTGCCAAAGATCAATTTTCTAATGTTGTTTAAACCGGCACAGTATTAGTTTGTTTCCTCAAAATTAAATAACAAAAATTTTATTCCAATAACAAAAACTATCAATTCAATGCCTACCATCCTTCTTGTTTTTTCAAATTCTTCTTCTTTTTTTCATAGCTTTGCAACCCATTGTGAAATCATGAAGAATAACTTTTGATTCATATTGTTGCTATCAAATGAATGTAAAGTAGAGTACTTTACGTTGATTTCATAGCTAAGGAATTACAATATGCACTGCTTTGTGACAGGATCTTCTTTAATTTTATTCCTTCAAAATTGTTTTTTTTTCCTCCAGGTAAGCAGTTTTATCAACTTCTGTCCCAAATTTTGAGCAGTATAGAAGCTTTCAAGATTGTAAACAAATGCTGGAATTCAAAAATAAGTACAGAAGCGTTTTCGAGCATTTCTCATTTTTTGATATCTTCCTTTTGTATTTAACGCGAAAATTCAGGTTATTACCTGAAAGTCAGCATATTGACTTTATTAAAGGATAAGTTAGAAAGATCTCAGTCCATTTATTCAATACTAAAATTTTGGCAAATGACTACGTCTAAAATTACATCTGGTAAGTATAATGGTTGATTAATCCATTTTCTAGAGTCATAATTGTTACTTTGACATGGAAGCTGGAATAATGGTGTTCTTAGCTTTGAAGTGTTTTTCTTTGATAGAAATAATGAGTTTTTGTTTTTGAAGCAATTCTTTGAATACTGCTTCCTGTCGCTTGATTTTAGTATTAAATCACAGTATTCAATCAATTTACTAATAAAATTTGATATTTGCTATTTGAATAAACCTAATTCGCTAAATAAATAATACTCCACCAAGCAAACATTTATTTAACAATGAAAAAGGAGGAAGGGAGAAATGACGGGAGTTGGATTTGGAGATGTTGAGAAAGAAGTTAACTTAAACTGAAAAAGCTAATAAAAAATATTGAAAAAAACTATCTAGTTATATTTTATATTCACAGCAATAGTAACAAATTTAAATATAAAAACTATTTTCAATACTATAAAAATTTAAACCTCTTTCTAAATATCTTGATAAGATATCTAGTGAAAATGTTTAGCTCAAAGCGCAGTGAAGGTTAAAAACAAAGAATATTAGCATTTTTTCAAAAACAAGATGTTAATTAAATAAATAACAGAATTATCATTAAATTTGATTTTTCTAAATAACTTTCTGTATTCAAATATTTGCTAAAAATATTTGAAAGGTTGGTTCTTACTTAGTAGTATAAAATTGAAAATACACGTTGCATAACAGTATCAAACATCAGAAGAAATACAAGCCCACTAATATTTCACAGTATTTAAATTTTATGATATGCTATATTGTTTATATCATTATTTTTCAGCTCTCAGAGTTCATTGTAGTGGAATCTCTAGCATCTTTTAAGATGAAATCAAGTGAATTATATTTTGGACATCAAAAATAGCAAATATCTCAGTTCAATTTCCGTACTTTAATCTATTCGATTGCCTTTAAGATTGGCTTGGTTTCTTCTTCACTTTCATCATCTTGTACGGAATAATAGTCCTATTATATTTAACACTTTTAATCTTAACCCATCTCAGAGCATGCTTTTTTACTCTAAACCAATATACAAATTGCTGCTCTTACTTGCGGTACAGATAATTTAATATTTCAGTAACCAAACTATTCTTTTCTGTTCCCTTTAGGCTGCCTGCAAAATATACAATTGAGACTGACGTTTTCACAAACTGAGTAGTTCTTGGCTACTACATTTAGGGCTGAATTGAGCTAACTTGCTACGCCTAGGTCATCCAATAATTCTGATCCAGTAAAAATTAATGGAAAAAAAGATCTTAAAAATCATACTAGATAAAATTGAAAAACTAGGCCAATTAAAACAATTAGAAAATCCTTAATTTTACAGAGTTTTATAATTTTTTTTCAAGTTGTTAAAAAATTTGGATACCTATGAGTGTGCAACTTAACTTCCATTGAACACCATCCATTTATCTTCGAAATACAGTTAATCACGTGACACATTTATTATTATTTAGTAGGGCATGATATTAGAAAGCAGGATGTTGGGGTGACCTAAAAGTAAATCATGAATGTGTAAAAATAATTCATTTTCGGGAACTATTAATGAGTTTCGCTTTTTGATTTTTTTCAAAAAAAAAGGTTCTGCTCTATTTCCTCTAATATTAACATCTTTAGATTACAATACAGTATCATCGCAAAGAGGAGCCATAGGCTCTTAAATTAGAAGTATGAAAACTTCTTTATTGTAAGTGAAATCTTACTTCGTACATCTTACATAAATCCTATCCATACAACTCCAGCTAAAGGACCGCCAACTAAAAATGACCAGAACAATAGTTTTAATGAATAGTTATCAAAAACTGAGGATGGGGAAGAATTTACTTTAATTGCCGAAGATGGCGTAGAGATATTCTTAATTTCGTCCCGTGTTTCCTTGTTCAGCGGTGTCTTATTTGAATTGCGATTTCTCTCTGGAAGTTCTGGCGCTTTTGGTAGATTGACTAACTCTTGATTTGGAAAATGTTTTACAGGAGTATCCATTGGTAATTTCCAGTTCATAACATTGGTAATGCGCCGATCTTTGATTTCATTGTTCTTACTGTCGTAAACTTTTAATAAAGTCGAGTTAAGTCTTAGGTCAACATACTTTCCAGCAGGAATGTTCAATCCTTGTTTAATAGTAATTGCGATTGGTGTATCAGGCAACTTCTTACCACTGTTTAGATGTGCATAACTTGTTTTACATTTAATGGGACGATTTGGCTCTTTTTCTTTTGAAAAATCATAGTAGGGTTCAGTACGGAGGTATTCCTTCTTTAATGTGTCAAAATCTTCCAAAGCATGAGCCGATCCTTCGCGATCAATATCTACCAGACCATAGTTGTTGGCTTCCTGAGCAAACTCATAGATCAAACCTCCCGAAAAAACGGAGGTCATTCGCAAAGAGTAAAGAGGTTCAACTTCCTGAAATACACGCGGCATGATTGCATTGCAGCCATACTCCGACAAAAATATAGGCAAATTATAGTCAGAATAGTCAGCGACTAAAGTATCATAACCACTGCTTAGAAAATTTTGATAGCCACACCACTGATATGAGTTCACCCCATAAAAATCGACATGAATTCCTTCTTCGCCACATTCCAAATACTTGGCAAGAGAAATTCTATATCTCAAGTCATCTGCTGCCGAATATCCAACAGGAACAACTCGAGAAGAATGCAGCGACATATACTCATGCATATCCCTAATAATTGCTTTAATATAGTGAGGTGATTCTCTTGCAGAGACCTCATCATTAATAACCTCATTACCGGCAAAAAATCCCAAAGTGTTGTTATAACCAGCAAATTGGTGCACAATTCTTAGCACATGCTCCAAGTAATAACTATTATAAGTCGACCAAGGCTCATATCGATTGAGTGCTTCACCAGGTCTGGGAGTATTAACATCGAGTACGAGATAAATTCCTGCATTGGCCAGTAACGTCATACACTCATCATGATTTAAATCAGGATTTACGGAATAAACTCGAACAGCCTAATCAACCATTTTTTGTTAGCATCAACACTGAATAATCCGGAGGAAATATAATTACATTCACGCCAAGCTGCTGAAACAAAAATATGTCTCGAGCACAAGTGTTAATATCAGAAAGAGGGTCAGCGTAGCCCACAAAACCCGCAGATCCACCTGGCTGGTAATCAATTCCTTTCAGAAAAAACTAGACTACATTAGTTTAACAACGTTTTGAATGCCTTGTAATTAACTAACAGGTTTCTTTGTGACAGAATCAAAAAAATGTTTGCCTCTGATTTCAATCGGATTGATAGCCGCATAAGCGGAAGTGAGAAAAAGTCCCACAAAGTATGCGTATTGTAAAATCATTATTAGAACTATTGAATATTAACTCATGAAGATATATAGAAGTGGTAAAACAAATAGAAGATTAAGTGGAAATTTAAGCGATTCTAAATAATTAAAAAAAAAAAAAAAAAAAAAAATATAAATCCAACTTATCTCATGTATTACAAGTTCTTGTTCTTTATCTAAACCCAAATCAAAGTTGTGATGGTCATAACGTACATTTACTTTGACAAATATCACAAATGATTTAATTGTTTTCCACGAAGAGCCAAATTCAGGTCTGCTCTAAGTGGTGTACTTGTATCAATCTATGAAAAGCCTTGAATTTTGCCTAACCTGCCCAAATAATAATTTATATATACCAATTTTTATTCATTGCACTATTGCCAAACCACATACTTTTGATTTAAGAATAATTATATACTAAAAAAATTCACTATCCTGGACATTCATATTCAAATTTAAAAGTGCACAGCAACAAATGGAATATCTTCAACTTCTTCACCCTCACTATCTTCAGCCAAAATTTCCAAAATTATGGTTTTGACGTGATCGCCAATAGGCTTCTTGGCAACTGTCTCCAAAACCTTGGACAAGGGCATCTGCAAACGGGGTTTGTGTTTTGCAATCAAAAAGGATGCATATAATAAAGTAGATCCACTAGAAAGCATTGTGATTGTAAGTCCCTCATCATCTTGGAACTTTTTAATCAAATCACCCAGAGTAGGGTTTCCTTGAATATCGAAGCGTCCCCAAATCTTATCAACAGACTTGTTACCATTGTAAGTCATCTTAGGAGAAGCAATGGGCTCTGAGAATCCAAAGAATGGAAGAGCAAGATTGATGAAACCGTTCTTGAAATTCTCGATGGTCTTGTTTTCACCATCAATGACCTTGTAAAGCTCAAGACAAACCAAACCAGTCACAAGAGCAGTAGTAGTAGCAATTGCAGGGATGATGCTGCCGGCAATGAACTTAGTCTTAAGTTTGTCAGTAGGCTCAATATCGTAGTTCAGAGCACGCAAGTTTGAAGCAGCGGTAATGAAGTCAATGTGATGGTTGGTATCATCATCCTTCTCAAACTCAACTGGCACCAAACGGAAACCTGCCAAAGAGGAGGGTGGAGGTAGACTTTCCTTTAATTGCTGGATGACATCACCATCATCTCCTGAATTTGACTCGATATTCTCATTTTCTTCAACCTGAATCTTAACATTAGAAGCAGGAGCAAATTCTGGAACCTTAGTGCCAGCGAGAACCTTGGCATATGTGTCTAAATCAGCACCTCCCTTGAGTCCATAGTTAAACGCATGAAGGTTGGCGGCAGCAACAATGAAGTTAAAATGATTTTCGTTCTGAATATCAAACTCCAAAGGAGTAGGAGCTCTCTTGGGACCAGACCAAAAAGGGGTTCCAGATGTTGTTACAGCATCCTTGGGGAAGTTATAGAGCAACTGCTTAATTTCATTGCTGAATTGTTTTTCAAACTCTAATCTAGCCCAAGAAATACATTCCTCAAAAGTCAGAGGACGGGAATCTACAAGGTAATCCTTAATAGTTTCCAAAGTAGTCTTTTGATCGCCACTATTTTCAAGAGTCTGAGAAAAGTTAGGTTGAGACAGATAGAGATTGACATTCTCACAAGCATCTGCAAAGTAGCCCTGGAACAGCGATTTGGCCCAAGCAATAGTGTGATCAATCTTGTTGGGAAAACTTCGAAGAGTACACAGAGGAATGCTCTTCTCAGGAGGATCGTGACTGGAGGAGTAACTCTCAGTGAGATAAGGATAAACAACTTGAACATTACCCTTAGTACCAAGAGTACCACTTTCAAGGAGAGGCTTCTTGAAGAAAACACAGCGACGATCAACATAGGTTCTGGCATCGACATTATCAAGAGCATTGGTGACAAAATCTAGTCTATTCCAGAAGTCATCATTAAAAATATTCTCAGTTTCAGGGCCGACCTTATCTTGCTTCGCCAAAATTTTACCAGCAAGGCCAGGGTTTATTGCCACAGCAGCCACAGCAGCTACATCAGACTTTTGCTTACCAACATCAGAAGGTCTGAACAAAAATTGTCGATTTAAGTTACTCTTCTCAATAGAGTCGTTGTCAGTAATATTAATCTCGCCCTCAGGACCAGTGCCCAGACCCATCAATGCCCAGTTTTTAAGCATTTCACAGCCAATGGCACCAGAGCCGACAAGGAACACCTTAAGATTATGAACTTGTTCAATAAACTCCTTGCCAAATACAGCAATTTGTGAATCATAGCGAGAATTAACTGGGGCAGTGTTTTCCTCAGTACGAACAGCCTTGGCAGGTAAACTCTCCAAGGAGTCAAAGTAAAGCCATTGCTTAATAGGACCGAACTTTCCAGAGCAGCATTTCAAAACTTCTTGAGCAACTAAACCTCCAAAGAAAGCAGTCATTGCCGGTAAATCACCTTGAGCCTGATAAGACAACTCCTTAATAAGGGCTTCATCTAAATCGAAATCCTCAAGATCAGTTTGGCCAGCCTTGACATTCTTGGCCAGTTGAAAAACCTCATTGGCATCCTCTTCTCCATGAGGCTTTGGTAGACGCTCGTGCTTGTTGTAGAAGCCATGCAGGGCCAAAAAGCCGACATGAAGAGATTTAGGACGATCAAATTTGGCATAATCTGAGTATAAGAACTCAGGGTTTTTGATCTGGGACTCGAGGGATTCAAAAGAAAGCTGAAGAGACTGCTTAACTTGAGTAAAAATTCCTCCCTTCTTGTAGTTTTCCATTCCACTAGGGCCGTCGACAAGCTTGAAAGCATAAGGACCAGAGACAGTAACTTTGTAAGCTTCACCACTGTTTAAAGCGTCAATTCCTTCAACTTCGGAAAATTTGACAAAATCACCATCTTCCAAACCGTGTCGAGTTTCATCAAGGACAGCAACATTTCCATCGCTATCAATGTCGGATATAATTCCAGTGAAAGGCTCCTCACCAGTAGGGTCGATCACTGTGAAGGATGAACCGAAGTCCACAAAAACATTACCAAAAAGCCCACGGGTGTCAGTAGAGATGAATCCAACATTGTTTTTGTGTGTGAATTCATTAATCTTATACTGGACTTCTAATGGGGTTTCGGTAAGGACAATAGCTTGGAATTTGGAAAGAAGGCTTTCATCCAGAAGGTCTCCCTCAAGTATAGAAATAGGAACATATTGATTGAGCTCTGCCAATCTAGGGGCAGTGGCCTCATCTCGTCTCTTGCCCAAATCTTCTTCTCTAAGAAAGAATTGAGATGACAAGTCTGAGATCTGGGTAGGCTTGGGGTCGTAGAGGGTAAGGCTTTTTACACCAGCAAGGGTGATGTTTTTAGCGATTTCAACACCAAGACCTTTTAAGCCAACAATCAAAACGTTTGACTGACCCATTCTCTTCATGGCATCGGCACCCAGAACGTAAAGCTGGCGGGAGTAAAGGGACTCATCGATTTCGCCCTCACGCTTATCGACATCCATAGAGTCCTGTATTGATCGTTAGTAATGAGGTGGCAACAGAATTCAACCTTCTTATACTTACGGACATGGTATATAGTTGTACAATTAGAAGTTAAATTAGATGATGAAGTAGATAAAAGGAAGAAGAGATGGTGGGTTCTAAGCAAAGAGAGAGTAATAAATATAGGAACAGGGAAAGAGTTGAGCAGCATACTAGTAAAAGGTTATTGTCTTAACAGCCTGGAAAACATTAGAAAGCAGGGTTAGGAACTTACCCTAAACCTATATGAAAGCTGAGCCTGTATCAAATTTACGAATGCTATGGAAGGAAGACGAAGAATGTCTTTGTGATTATTATAAATAAGAAATAATTTAGAAAACGTTTGGAATAAAAACAGCGTAACAATATGGGTATAAATCATTTGACCACAGAATGAATTATAAATCGAAAAAGAAGCTGGAAATGTCATTTCGATACAATTAGAAATGAACTGAAGAAGTGAGGAACGTTTGGGAACTCAATTGATTTTCAAAATTATAGTAAAGCTTGTGGTAATTCCACATCTTTGAGTGTTGTAGTTGAAGCAAATCAAGAAGCTTGTATGTCCCACCATGCCTCCGATAGGGCCCAAGCCCTGGGTATTACAATTTTGTTGGCGACAATTAGAGTATTTGGGAAATTTGGAGGGTTTATGGGCTTAGTTTGGTTCAACTCCTTTTATGAACAACAAGTTATACTCTTTCCTTGACCCATATATTGGTTTTAATAATGCTAAGGAAGAAATTTGTTAGGATGCACCCGCTTAATTTTTTAGTGGTATTTATGCTTCGTGACTTGCCACCATTTCACAGAAAAACTCAACGCTGTGCTAGGACTACTTTACTAGGACAATTTTATTCACGTTAAAGGTTTAGCAGCCATAGTGTCCGTAATTGGTTTGCGATTTATTCTGAAGCATAGTTTTGTACATGGCTTGAATTTTAAGTATTTGTTACGTTATCGCACTTCATTATTAACTTCCACAGAAAATGAATTGTAATATGCGTAGAAGGGAAATTGTTACAAAGTATGCATTCGTTGACTATTCTTGGATTTATGATGACTTTTGCATAACTATTCTATAACATTAATGAAAGGTTGAAGTGCTTCTTTCACTTGTGCTAGACGGAAAGAGAGCTGACTTACACTCTCATCCGATGACAGTACTTCTGGGGCCAAGTCAACCCCACACATCTCCTTTACAGCGTACACAAGTCGTTTTATCAGAACAGGATCCTCTAGATCCCAATTCTCACTACTTGAAACTGGAGGAATATAATCACTAGTGGCAAAGATTCTTTGTACCACAGGTAAGAGTTTTTGACTCAAGTCTGAAGCAGTTTCCTCTACAATTGGAGTGGCAACAATTGAAAATGGTTGTGACAGAGCAAGAACGTTATGCTTACCGTCGTGATGATATCTGAATTGGTAAACGCCAACCTCCCAAGTAAGCTCATCACCAGTGAATATGACGGTTCCTGAGGTACCGTTGTTTGATTTAATTCCACTAGTGTGATCATCAAATCCAGTCTTGTCTACAGCGGACCAGCACCCACGACTGCTGACTTTTGTCACTTCTTCAGAAGTGTTATGCGTCAGGCGATAGAGGCCAATCCAATCGCGAGATGAGTGCTTGGGGTCAGCAGTCCATTCAACTTCAATGGGACTTCCGTATTCAAATTCAAGAACATTGTCCGTCGAAGTAGTAGGAGGGGTGATATTTAAGCTGTAGAGTGAGGTATCAACGTCTTGCATATCGTCTGAAAGGCGAACAATCATCAATTTGGCAGGGTATTCTTTCAAAAGGACTTTAGTATCTCTTACTCCAACCTTGATCTTAGGCCTTGCCCTACCTAGGAAGGATTCTACAGCTTGAGCAGTATCACTGAGAACTTTCTCAATAGATCCATGGAATTTTAAGACTGTATTTTCTACAGGTGAAGGAATCTTCGCTGCCCGTTTGATAGTCTTGGTCAGTCCAGCTTCAGCTCTGATTTGGGTTCCATACAGCTTTTGCATGTGAGGCTGCTCAACGAATTTAATAAAGTAGAATCCTCCCAAAGTCCATAAAAATGCCACGGAGTAACCTGTTGCACTTCCAGAAATTAATGCCAAGCCCCATACTCCAGCAATACCAAAGAGACGCTCTGGATTGTTCAAATATCTGTAAATACCAGAATAGGTGAGAGGCTTGGCTTTCTCAGGGAAGAAAAAGTCTCCAAAAAACCATCCATACTCTTCCAAAGACTCATAGATTGAATAACTTGTCCAAGTTTGCAAAGCAATAAGCATTGATCCCATAATATATTTAAACGGCCAGTATGGAACATTGCTTGTGGACTCCCACTGCCTGTAGCAAACAACAAAGAGACTTACATATGACATGATTGTGCTGAGGTTGTAAATGACTTGCCATTGTTCATAAGCCTCAATCGGAGTCTTTCCAAACTTTAAAAACAGTCTTGTCCAGCCCTTGTATTCACTTTGACTGTTGAGGATATGGCCGAGACCCCAATTGTGGAATACTCTCCAAGAAACAGCAGAAAACAAAGTTACTAGATACCAAAAGTATGTGCGGGGTGCAGCAATCAGCATAAAAGAGTAACAAGCTACTAAAATTGTTAAGATATCACTAGAGCGAGTGAGCTGGAAATTTTTAAAAATAAGAAAAGCGGGAAGCTGAGGCTGAGAAACCGTCGAAGAAACGAATTCTTCGTTGGTAGAGGGAGATGCCAAAAGAGATTCCCGGAATTTAATGGACGATTCAAGATCCAAAGTGTTCTTTCTCTTGGGGGGAGGGCGAGGATTGTAAGTTTTTTCAATGTGAGGATTTTCAACGATGATCAAAAAGGCAAATTGAGCAGCGTGAGCCAGCACGGAAACAAAAAATAGGGTATAACTCGCGGTCATCAGACAAATACCGTAGTATCCAGCATACCCAATGGAATACATTGGATGAGGAGCCAATTCAAATACACCATCAAAAGTAAGCTCAATTTCTTCAAGAAAGAAGAAGTCACCCCAATACCAAGCGTAGTCTTTTACAACACGATGAGCATCAAGTTTTACCCACAAATTGAAAAAAAATAAGATTATTCCAGCACTCCATCTACCAGCAACCAACAAGAAGGGTTGCTTGCTACTAGAATAGCAACTGACTGCTAACATAATGTAGTTGGTGAAATCACTCATAAGAACTAGATCCACAAAATGACGAAACAACAGCCAAGTATTGTATTCCAAAGGAGCCCGATAAAAGTCATAATCTTCTTCCAATTTACTTGAAAGATCGTGCTTCAACAACTTGTGCCAGAAATGATTCTGGCTTGATTTCTGAAATAATTCATGTTCTTGAGCAAACTTTGTAAGCCGTTTAGTTTTAGATTGCTGATCCAGGAGCCAGCCGATTCCACCATTGTAGGCAAGTCTCCAGAATGCAAAAAGAAGACAGTAAACGGGGATTCTCCAGGAAGATGGCAAAATAAAGTACAGAGATACGTAAAATGCAAGAACAGTGACAATTACAACATCTGTCACGGATTTTTTAATTCTTGGATCAAAGAGAGTTCTGACCATATCCTCAGTATTGGGGACCACAAAGACTATGAAAGCGGGTTAGAAATATAACTGAGTGTTAAGTAGCATACTACTTACGAGTTCCATCAGGAATTCTTCCATATATTTTGCGGTCTTTTGATTCCTCGACAGGAGGTGTAGTAGGACTCTTGATCTCTGACGTAGATGGTTGCTTAAAGCTCACTCCGGATGCAAGTCCAGAGGAAGGTTCGGTTTCACTAGACATGATGAACAATCCAGATGAAATTGATGAATGTTCTTTGAAATTTCTAGAAGTAGAAAGGGAGAGGAAAGAAAAGGAAGGAGAAGGAAGAAAGAAAGAAATAAGAAGAAAGGAAAGATATAGAAATTACTGAAATTTTCTGTAACAAATGGACAAATAAGAGATACTTTCAGTATATATCCAACTGAATATTACTATAAACTCCTCTTATGTATTATCCATGCAAGGTAAACTTGGTTGCAATGTGCCTTGATTGAAAAAATGGGTATTTTAATATTCTTATAGGCAAGTGAAAATCACTTCTGATAAGCAGCAGGTTTAAGTTAGAGATGAAGGGCCTTTATTTGATTTTATGTTTTAATTTTGAGTATCTTAAGAAAAGCCCAGACTTATCACAACGGGTTCGGTTCGATAATTCAATTGTAAGTTTTTCATAGAGTGATAGATGAGAACAAGGGCCAAGGACTACACCCAGGACGAGAGCAAGTTTTGGCTTCATAAGCCCATAGAATTTCAAAATTGTTTGTTTACTGTGGTAGTCACTTGCCTGGCTGGGCTGACTGATGTGATGTTGTCTGTGCACGTGAAAGTGTAAATTTCCAATTTTCACATGCAAAATTAAATGTTACGAAATTTTTGTTGGGTAAACGATTTTGAAATGAAATTCGACACTGCAGGCAGTGAAATGGAAAAATCTCACAAAATTTCATTGATTTCACCACCAACAAAAGGCAGAAAAATAGAATACCAATGATAAATCTCTCGATGATAATATCACTGGTAATATCACTGATAATATCATTGAATAATATTTTATATAGCATAGTGTAGTATTCCGCCATGGAATTCACCGCGTGACTTTGCTGGCCAATTACCAGCTGCCTGGGGTCTGAAGGAGTGTGGAATCTGGGGTCTGTTGCGATAGGGTCAGAGGTCGCCTACTACTCCTTAGCCCAAGTTTACCTCACTCTCTACCACCACCGCCTCGACCTGCTACCACGGCCCAGGTCCCCACACAACAAATATCAATACAATTCTACTATTTGTCATGTTTTGATTTAGATGATGGGCGGCTTTGAACATAGACCACTACCTTTTGATCCTCCGTAATGTATAATCGCTGATACTTTGTAGTGAGCTGCTTTTTGAGAACCAATGGCTTTTCTTCGTCTTCTTCTTCTTCTCCTTGTCTATCTCCTTCTCTGTCAGGGGAGGCGGGTTCTTCCAATTGCTCTTGCAAATCAACCTTTCGCTCTAATATCTGTTCGTCAGAATATGTTATATATTGAGATTCGTACTCAGGTCTCTGGATTTTGACAGTGGCTTTCCAACCATTCTCATCCAATCTATAAAGCATTATATCTTCACTCTCTTTTGCCTGTCTTTTAAGGACTTTACCAGTAGAATTGGCATGCTTGAAATTGAAAAATTCGTGGGCGCTGTATGAATTGTTTTCTTTGGCACTGAATACCCGGATCAGATGTGGGCTCAAAATGTCAAGCAATTGATTTGTATCTTTAGTCGGAAGGGAAAACGGGCTCAGCTCTTGAATACTATCTGTATCCTCTCCAGCATTGTGGTTACGAACCTTTTGAGCTAAACTTCTTAGAAGGTCTTCATCCAAAAAGATTTGAACAACTACAACCGTGTTTTTGCTCAGCTTTAGATATTTTCGTACGGGAGCCATTTTTCACAAGTGCTATCATTGATTTCAGAGCCAATAGTGAATGAATTTCATTTAGGTGGTAGAAAAAAAGTGAAACTTGGACGTGCCACAAATTGATTCATTAGTCATATATACGCGTTTCTGACTTGCGTTTCCATGGTAGCCGAACGCGTTTTCACTTCTCAAACAGGAAGTGTAATGAGGAAAACAAAAATAATAAATAATGAAAAAAGGACAAAAGAAAAACCTTGCGAAAATAACAAACCTCCTACTTGAATCCATTTAATCAACAATCGCACAATCATCATATTCAAATCCTTCTAGAAATTTCATTTACAAATACCTTATAAATGTCACGGATTGATTCTTTATTGTCCGATAATACTCCTGGGAGATCGCAACTGCCCTCTTCTCCATACTTTCAAGGAAATTCAAGACAATCACCAGGTTCTATTGGCGCCTACTCTGCCCTTCCTACTTCGTATGGAGTCACCCCTCGAAGTGATGATTTCCCGACACCAAGACAAGCTGAACCAACTGAGGCGGCTTATGAAGACACACACTTAAATATTCAGCGAAGAACTCTTCTTCAGGCTGCTATTCCTAAAGTGACGGATTTGACTGGAGAAAAAGTACGTGAATCATTTGAACACTTTTTAGAGAACTTCCAAGAAGAAAATTTCAATGATGATTCTCAAACAGATGGCCGATTCTATATTGCACAAATCCTTGGTCTCAAGCACTACGAGCTATCGACTCTATATATAGATTACACTCATTTACAGACTGTGGAGAGCGGAGTTTTAGCTGAAGCTGTGACGGAGAATTACTACCGGTTTCTTCCTTTCCTGCAAAAAGGACTTCGCCGCTTAATTAAGAAATACGAGCCTTCTTTATTACAGCCTCAAGGATTGGGTGCCTCAGAAGTTGGCTCGCAATCCAATTCACTTCCTGGCACAAGTACCACGTCAGCCGAAGAAAATGAAAAGGTATTCCAAATTGCATTTTATAATATGCCGGTAATTCACAGAATCAGTGATTTGCGCTCTGACAAAGTTGGATCTCTATTAAGTATTTCAGGAACTGTAACCAGATCAAGTGAAGTACGCCCAGAATTATACCGTGCAACATTTACTTGTGATGAGTGCCGTGCTGTAATTGAAGGTGTTGAACAAGTTTTTAAATTCACCGAACCCCGAGCATGTCCTAATGCAAGTTGCAAGAATACTAATGCTTGGACTTTAAATGTGGCAAAAAGTCAATTTATTGATTGGCAGCGTGTGCGGATACAAGAAAACGCCAATGAAATTCCTACTGGATCAATGCCTCGAACTCTAGATGTTATACTCCGAGGTGAAATCGTTGATCGTGCAAAAGCTGGTGACAAATGTGTTTTCACTGGTACTGAAATTGTTATTCCAGATGTAGCTCAACTTGGCCTTCCTGGTGTCAAAGCTACTTCTATGAGGGACGGAAAGGGTGCTGGAAGACTTGGTGAAGGCCTCAACTCTGGTGTCACTGGCCTTAAATCTCTAGGTGTACGTGACCTTACTTACAAACTTGCATTTCTTGCCTGCATGGTTCAAGAGTCTGACGCTCGAGATGCTTCTCATGGTGATGTACGAGGAGATGGAACTCAAGGTGAAAAAGAACAGGACGAATACCTTATGTCTCTCACAGACGAAGAACGAGAAGAACTTGCCGCCATGGTCCATTCCAAACATATTTATGCCAACTTGGTTGACTCAATTGCTCCAACGGTATGGGGCCATGAACTTGTCAAGAAAGGTATTTTGCTCCAATTAATGGGTGGAGTACACAAGGTTACTATGGAAGGAATTAATTTACGTGGTGATATTAATGTTTGCATTGTTGGAGATCCATCGACTTCTAAATCTCAGTTTTTGAAATATGTTTGTGGTATTTTACCAAGAGCTGTTTACACATCTGGTAAGGCCTCATCTGCGGCAGGTCTTACTGCTGCTGTAGTAAAAGATGAAGAATCTGGTGAGTACACCATCGAAGCGGGAGCTCTGATGCTTGCAGACAATGGAATTTGTGCCATTGATGAGTTTGATAAAATGGATATATCCGATCAAGTTGCTATCCACGAAGCAATGGAACAGCAAACTATTTCTATCGCCAAAGCAGGTATCCAAGCTACTTTGAATGCTAGAACATCAATCTTGGCTGCTGCCAATCCTGTTGGAGGGCGTTACAATCGAAAACTTGGTCTTAGAGCAAATATTAACATGAGTGCTCCAATTATGTCCCGTTTTGATTTATTTTTTGTTGTATTGGATGATCCTAATGAGCGAATCGATACTGAACTGGCTGATCATATTGTCGATTTACATATGATGGAGGATGAGGCCATTAATCCGCCATTCACCACTGAGCAACTCCAGAGATATATTAGATACGCAAGAACCTTCAAACCAAAGATGACTAAAGCTGCTAGAAGGTACTTGGTAGAGAAATATAAGGAATTGCGAGCAGACGATGCTCAAGGATTGGGACGCAATTCATACCGAATCACAGTCCGTCAATTGGAGAGTATGATTCGATTATCTGAAGCCATCGCTCGATCCAACTGTGTACATGAAATTACACCTGAGTTTGTCAATGAGGCCTTCAATCTATTGAGCCAATCCATTATTCATGTGGACCACGATGATGTTGAGGTTGAGGACACTAACGCAAATGACGAGACTCAAGTCGACACTGACCAATCGTCAATAGTAATGGAGCAACCACAACTGTTGGCTTCTCGTCAGGCCACACCCAGCGAGACGGTTAGTCAAGGTGAGCACGAACAGTCACGTACCAAAACTAAGATCACATATGATAAGTACACTGCCATGATGAACATGTTTGTGCGCCGAATCAATATGGATGAAGCTGCTAATGGAAATGGTGTCACTCGAGAAGAGTTGATCAATTGGTATTTGGAACAAGAGGAAGATAACTTATTTACAGAGGCTGCTGCTCAAGAAGAAGAAGCATTAGCTAGTAAGGTGATCAACCGATTAATCAAAGATAATATTTTGATGGAAATGAGGGGAGAAGGATTCCCAAATGAAGATGGTCACAGACTTGAACGAGAGGTTCTTATTCGACATCCCAACTGTTTTATTAAAGAGTAGTTTAGTATTTTTATTTATTAATGACGAAAAGTTTGCGTGTATGTATAACAGGTTAACTATACAATAATCATTAAGAGGGTTTAAATTTCCAACTCATACTTAACTTACGTTTGGTCAGGCTCAACAATCAAAAGACCAGAGTGAGTCCCACAGAGAGTAAATCATGACTCTGGTTGACCTAGAGTTGATTACGCGACAATAAATTACCTCTTTGGGATAATTAAATTCTAGGGTTCGAGGGTTCATAAAGACGCGTCTGTTGTTAACCAAAAAAAAAAAACATGTTGGCAATAAAAAAAGTCTTTCTTTCATACTTGATCTTTACATCTACACATAACATCGTATACACGAATTGAGCTATCCAGGTTCATTAAACTAAACATCATCATCAATATTTATTAAAAAAGTATGTGCAATGTATTTCATTTGCTGAATCAAATTAACATTATATAGAAATCATACAATGTTGGAAGCACAGTTGAGCGAAGCAGTCGTCATGAAGAGGGTCATCGAATCCATTCGCGACCTTGTCAAAAACTGCAACTTTGACTGCTCTGAAGAAGGCATTTCACTTCAGGCTATGGATGATTCTCACATTGCATTGGTCTCTTTCAAGCTTGGCGTTGAAGCCTTTTCGACATATCGTTGCGATCGCAACATTCCTTTAGGAATCAACGTGGAATCATTGATGAAAGTACTCCGAAGTGGTAATAACGATGATGTTCTTACTCTGCGAGCTGAAGATCAAGGTTCCACTTTGAACTTGATCTTTGAAGACTCCACTCAGGACAGAATTTCTGAATACAGCTTAAAGTTGATGGAAATTGACCAAGAAAGCATGGCTATTCCAGAAACTGATTATAAAGTCACCATCACTATGCCTTCAGCTGAATTTCAGCGTATTTGCCGAGACATGAATGTGCTTTCTGAATCCGTCAAGATTGAGGTTACAAAAGATGGCGTCAGGTTTTCTGCTGATGGTGAAATTGGTGCTGGATCGATTCACCTCAAGCCTAAGACCAATCTTGAGGACGAGTCTAAGAGTGTGAAAATCGAGGTTGAAGATCCCGTCACCCTTTCCTTCAATCTTAAGTATCTGCTGTTTACCTGCAAGTCTGGCTCATTGGCCAATGTTGTCACTCTTAACCTGTCTCCCGATATCCCCATCTTGATTAAATACAAGCTGCCCGCTGGTCATGTTCAGTTCTTCTTAGCTCCTAAGATTGATGATGACGAGTAGTAGATTTTGTATGAATTTTATTTTAATTTATTTCATGTTTACTTGTTATTTTATTTTATTACATTTTATTTCAATTTGATTTTTCATTTTTTTGGGAAGTGATTAAGACGCGTTCCACCCACGTCGTTCTACTTTTTATGTCCAAATAGGCCTGTCAAAGTTGTCATGACAACAAGTCAAAACAAACAAAAACACAACACAAATAAAAATAATACTAAAAGAATCCATTTTGTTTTCTTTAGCGTAGAAAACCGACATCTCAGTATCAGACAAGAGAAACCAAAACATTAGATTTAAAGATTTTGACTTCTTTTTCTACCTTCTTTTTTTCTCTCATTTTATTTTTTCTTTTCAAACGCTTCAGTCAATAATGAATTGCCTTTTAACTATTTAACAGTGCCTCTCATTTCGATCGTTACATAAAACCCTGTCCCTGCAATTATTGATTCACATCATAACTAAGTTCTGATAACTAGTTCACATCTTTGATACCCTTTACTTTATTTGATTTCGACTAATCTGTCATATCTTGAATATTATATACCCTTAACATATTACAATGTCACGACCTGTTGGAAGACTCGGGCCTGCTGTTGGCTCTTCGGAGTGGATGAAAAACGAAGCCAAACTCATGTCTGACCTTGTTTTCGCCGATGTTGAAGATTTTGCTTTCGAGGCTCGAAGAGAGCTTGAATGGCTCAATGAACATCTAGGAGACATCTTTGAAAGAAGCCAAACGTGAGTTCACTCCACAGGAATATCAAGTATTCGTAAATTGTCTGCTAACACAGGTTGCTAGTGATATTGCTTTGCTTTTACAGACTCCTGGTAAACTGAAGGGAGCAATGTCTCCAAGAAAAGAACGACAAATAGCTCATTTGGAAAAGCTAAAGGAAAATGTAGATGTAAGTATACGTTAACATCTCTTTGTTTCCAGCCTAGAATTTTTCTAACAGTAGCAACAGCCATTTGAGAGCCCAAGCAAGAGGTCTGCAAAGACTCCAGAATTTTCTATTTCCTCACCTTCTCCTACACACTGGCCTAATCAGGCTTCACCTTCTCAGCGAGCTCCTTCACCCAGCCCAATGCGTCAACGGACCACTCATACTCCTCTCAATCAGTCCCCTATGGTATCTCCTTCTAAGTCTGTACTTGGAGGTTCCCATAGAGCTCCAAAGCTTGGTTCTCTATTTCAACCTGTCATTCCTGCTCCTTCAACGGAGAAAGAACCGACCAATGACTTGTTTCGATCTCTGGCTCACGATATCGAAGAGGTTGAGGCAATAAAATTACCAAATATTGAAGATTTCCTTTCTAACGATGACGAAAAGGAGACCTCTTTTATGGCTATTAGCAAGTCTGTTCAAAAGCCTGCAGTAGGCGAGAATAATGAGGCAATTCATAAAGTCACCCCTCAGAGTTCAAAATCTTCCTTTCATAGTGCTCAGGAATCTCCTTCATTCAGCGAGAATAAGAACATATCTTCAAAGTCTCCTTCGCCATTACCGTCTTCTAGCCCCATCTTAGCACCAAATCGAGAAATCATGCAAATCGCTGAGGAAGAACAAGACAAGACTATTTATAGTACTAAGACAGTAGATACTCCTAAGTCAGTTAAAGTGCCTTTAAAAGATGAGTCTGAGTCTACATTTGGATTTGCTCGGCTTCCTGCAAGAGAACCTTTCACCAAAAAATCTTTGGGAAAAATGCCTTCTAGAGAGCGATCTTGGCTGGACATCAAACCTCCTGCAGTTTTAGCTGCTCAGGCCCACGATTCTATTGAGTCTGCCCTTGAAGTGAAGGGGCCTAATTCTGTTAAACCTCTTGAAGTTGGTGATACTGATTCTATTGAGATTGTGGAGGATGAGACCATTCAGCTGAAACCTGCACTGCCTCTCGAAATTAAGGAGATTGACCGATTTAAAGATTTTGAGGATGATACAATAACTGCTGGCCAGTCCATTTCTTCTGGGTCAACTTCTAATACTCAAGCATCAGTCACAAAGGTAAATGAGCCTACCCGCAAAGAAGAGGCACCTCTTGAAAAGACTTACATCAATTCAATGCTGATCAGTGATACATCAGCAGAAAAGGTAAATGACATAGATATGGTTGATGTTGGAACTCATGACTTGGTTTCTGCAAAGAGTCAAGAGAGTACACAACTTACTGCTACTCCTTCTAAGGGTTCGCTATTTCGATCCAAATCTAAGAAAAACGAAGGAAATGCTACCCCCAACAATCTTTTCAGTGCTACATTTGGGGCTTTTCGCAAGGCCAAGAAACTCTTATTTGAGGGACACGAAGATAAAGAGAAGAACAAATCACCTGAAGCAAAGTCTCCTCCTAAGCATAAAATGTTCCCAATTCCTAATACCAATATACCCAGGTCTCCCTTGAGATCACCTTCACGAAATCAGGCCAAATCACCTGTCCAATCAACGGTCCGCAAAGAGACTCCTTCCACAAGCCCATCGAAAAAACTTGACCCATTTTCAAGGCTCATGGCGCCTACATTCTCGAGCAGTGCACGTCAGCAAGAAGTACAGCAACAAAGTGAAACTCCTTCCTCTGTAAAAAAGTCACTTTATCCCGAAATCCCTAAGCTATTTCACGATAAGATCAAGGTATCTAAAGTTCCAAGGTCTCCTTCGCCTGAAAGACACCCTCTTCTTTTTGAGTCTTCGGCTCCTCCGACAGCTTCTAGTCGACTTAAAGATATTTCTATGCAAGCTATGCAGGGCTCAGAGCCACCTTCTCCTGTTAAGTCAGCAAAAATACCAGAGATTTTGAAACCTCGGCAGTCTCCTTCTAAGGCTGATGTCGTTGTGGCAAGTAAGACGCGATCAGCTACAGCCAATAACAATATGCAAAACTTCGATTCTTCAGTCAGCACGTTTCCCAAATATGGAGCTCCTACACCAAGTAGAACAGCAACTGGCAAGCTCACAAAGCAAACCTTAGTGAAGCGCACCAATACTACCCCTGGGCCTAAGCAAGCTCCTATGCCGATTAGAGTTCCTATGGCTTCACATCGCGAAATGGAGCAGCGTAAAGGTCAAGTTTCTAAGCCTGTTGTTGAGTCTAAAGCCGGTATCAAACAACCTTTAACAGCTATGTCTTTATCCAAGCCTAAGGTTGCTGGGGGCTTATATGACGATGATAAGAAGAAAGATATCACAACTGAAACTTTTTCCTCTAAATTTAAAGCTGCCCTTTCTGGTAAACCCGGAAAAGATACTACTGCTGATGGTCCTAAAATGCTACGGAAGACAATGCAAACTGAAGATGACAAGTATCAAAAGTCTACGACTACAACTATGTACAAGCCTTTTATGCGAGACTCAATCTCTGGTAAGCGGACGTCTGAAACTGCTTTTGGTTCGCCAGCAGAACGGACCTCAATTTCGAATGGAAGTTCGTTACGTGGGCCTCCTACCAAAAAGCCATCATTTGGACCATCTTCAAGTCTTATGAAGACGGCCCTCAAGCATCAAGCTAAGAGTTCGGTGGTTTCCTCGTCTAAAGCTCCATATATTGACGGTGTCAAATTTTCTAACGATAAAATCAAATTTGGCCCATCTGCTGCTACCACTGCTCTCTCTACAGCTACGTCATATCAACGCCCGCCATCTATTATATCTACTACTAGCACATCTTCCAAGTCATCATTTGCTTCCATGAGTTCACTTAACAACAATGGTGGAAGTCAATTCCAAGCAATGCATCAAAGTCACCAACAACAAAGTACCTCCAGCAATTCTCACAATTTGCTACCACCGACTACTCCTGGTCCCAGTACAACAGTACTTCCAGATATCTTTTCGGAATCCGAGGATGACGATGATGGAAGTGTTATCCTAGATTGGGCCAATTCTCCGGAACTTCGATCCATGTTACTTAGACAGCAGCAAGTTGATCCAGACTCTGTGTTCGGACCTATTGCACCACTGCAGATGGACGAAGTGTTTAGGTCTTCGAGATTATCACGATTCCGACCACGTTCATCATCAGCCAATTGGTCTGGTCAAGATAAACTGTCTCAACAGGAAATTGAAAGTTACGCAAAAGAAATGGGGTATAATAAATAATTTAGAGGGAATAGAAAATGAAAAAATCAATTCAAAAACTACAAACCAGCAATTAAAGGAATTCAATAAGCATCTATATTCATAAATTGAGATAATAATAACATTAATAATAACTGATAATTAGGAAGTAGAAAAAAAATTAAATAACTATAATCAAACTTTAGCATTAACTTATGCCATTAAGTAGTATTTAAGATTCTAATTCGTTTCACGTTTATTGTAATAATAATAATAATAATAGGGAGACAAAATACAAATCACTAACACTAACAACACGCGCAAAGCATAGTAAAATCATTAAGAAAACAAACAATGAGAAAAAAAAAATAGAATAAAAACTAAATAATAATAATAATAATAATAAAAGAGAAACAAAAATTGAAGAAAAAAGATAGAAAAGAAAAATCGAGAGAAGACTGGCGGCGGAGGGGGAGAAAGATATTAGCATTGGCTTTTCTGTTTTTTTTTTTTTTTTTTTTTCATTTTTTTTCATTTTTTCCGTCTACAATGGGTTTTTCTTTTCAATGAATCCATCAAACATGGCTAAATTTAAAGCCACATCATTGACAGCCATGGTATGATTGCTTTCTTCCAATAAATCAAAGGACCGAACATTGAGTGCTGAATAGGTTTTAGTGGCCTTGTTGTACATGATGAGGTCAGCTAGGTATGCTGTTTCACTGGTTGTGGAATCGCTGCCATTGCTGCTGCTACTACCGGTGCTACCAGAACTGGATGGTCGTTGGCCGGCAGCTAAGACAGCAGGTGAAATGTTGGCTAGGACTGATAGGCTTGAATTGTCACCATGAGCTGCCATTGATGGAGGTGGGCCTACCACAGCCAGTGAAGTAGCAGAAGATCCTAACCGGCTTGCTGAAGTGACATCCTCAACTGACACTCCACTCGAGAAATCGCCTTTAATTGTGTCCAGAGTATCTACCAGCAGACCATACATATCGCTGTTGTTAGCCAAAAATGATGTACCCAAAATGCGGATCAAACCAGTTGTAAGTTTGTGACGTAAACTCTCATTCCATCCTTTCGCTTCAGATGGCCGAGGACTATGGATCATGATTATTTTGACAAATAGAAGAATAGCAGATCTCAAGTTTTTGTCAACCCCGGAGGAGTTGGTATTGTCTGAACTCGTGCTGGAGTCTTCACCCTTATCACTGCTAGCCTCTGCACTTTCTTCGGTGTATGTTGAAGCTGAGTTTGAAGAGTGATCTGGTTCCGAATAATTTTCACACTCTACCAGTAGCTTATCGAAGGACTCTGTTATTTCAAAAGAATTGGTTTCAAATAAATTGAGTTCAACAGAATCCGCAATAGCATCCACAACCTCCAATAAGTAGAGCAATATATTACCTTTGCCAGTATCCATGTTAACCACTCGTGGAAAATGGCTAGATTGGATAAATAATAATTCACATTTAGCCAATAACTTGGGTTTAATTTCTGAGGGTAGATGAATCATCAAGTCACCTAATGCTCTTTCCGAGAGTCCATATGTTTGAGCGCCTGAAATAACTTCTAAGATAGTACCTAAGATATTTTCCTCGCTATTGGATGTTCCAGTGCTTTTCAGTAGGTTCCATTGACACATTAAAACAACGCGGATATAGATTTGACAGAGGCCTAAGTTTAAATGATTAAAGATTTCAAGTAAATGAAGAATCTCAATCTTGGGGTTCTGATTAGGACTGCCAAACTTAAGTAAATGAACTAAAATGAGGCGTAGTGAATTTGAAGCCTGAGCATTACCTGTCTCAAATATTGGATTGATAAGGTTATTGATTAAAAGTGTAGGATCCGAGGTTGACAGCCAAAGAAGAAACATAGACACGGAGTTATTTATCAGTGTGCTTCGAGACTCGGTTGAATCTAGAATTTCCTGGTAAACATACTGCAGGTAAGTTGATGCATGATTACGTTCAAACTGGCGTCGTTGCATATTGAGAGTTAATTTTTCTGATGCTTTAAGTTGATTACCAACAGGATAATCCTCAGAAATCAGACTCAGCATCAGCTTAGTTCCTTGAATACTTCCAGGTAACTTGACACTTTGGGGTTGCAAAAAGAAGTTGCCAGCCTTTTCAAAAGTTAAACATTCGTAAATAACCAAGAAGAGTAATACTTGAGTATATGCATTTGAGTCATAGGAAAGTGCAGGTTCAACCTCATCCCTGATCCACTTCATTAAAAGTTCTGTGAACATGTTAAGATCAATGTCACGAAGATGTTGTAATATGAGTGCCATTTTGCGTAAATTGTCGCAGTTTTCTCCGGCTTGGCAAGATTTCAAAAACTTTTGCGAAGCTAACGCAAACAGTTTAGGTAATGTTCGAATGTCAATGATATCCTGAGTACCGAGTTGCTCTTGAAAAAGCTCGCCAAATTCTTGATTCACAATAGATCCTTCGCTCACACCATCAGACATTGGTGAAAGTGTAGTGATATCTTTCAATGGGGATTGTCCAGCAGGGCAAACAAATTGTTCAAGTTCAGCACGAAGTTGAGTATTTGATTCTGGCAATTGGCTAAGAGCAAAATTTGTAAGATCGAAAAGTCCCTTAGACATCTTGGACTTGACTTTGAGAGACTTGTACTGGGTGACAAACAGTTGAACAAGCTGGATAACATCGCCAATTGAAGCAAAAATGGCTAAGTGGTCTCGAGTTGTGTTGGCCATAAAGTACAGAAGGGTTCCATTTGATGTTTGAGAGACCAGCGCTTCAATAAATATATATATACTTTTATAGTCCCTTAAAATTTCCAGAACATTTTGTAGAATTGCAAATTGCGACACAGAAATTTCTAGACCTTGGACAAGCTTGGTATCAAAAGATTTGAAAATCCATGTTGACAGTTCAAGTTGATCTCCTTTGGTTAAATTGGTTAGGGACTGTGTCTCTAGTTGTGAAAGTTCAAGGTAGGCGGAATTCGAAAAATCGTAGTCAGGAGCAAGGAAGTCAAGATGTGTAAGTAGCATTGCTTTTGCGTTCTGCAGGTTATTTCGTGAGTTATCATCGTACATTTTTAGACCCTTGAGAAGCATTATTTGCTGATTTCGCAAACTGGAGGAGTAATGTAATGGTAGGTTGGCTAGAATGTTAACCTTTACTAGCACGGAAGGTCGTAGTCGATTGATGAAAAGAATCCCCTGCGATATTAATCGTCTAAAAAAAGTGCTAGGATGGAACCAATCGCGATCTAAAAACTCAGACACTAAGTCGTAAAGATTCTCCATGACATATTCATCAGGATTCGTAACGTTATCTAAGAAATTTAAAAATGCATCCGATATTTCCCACTTCTGGTGGTCATGCCATTCCGTCAACAGACTAGAACAGATATATATGCGTTCAATTCCAGTTCTGTTATTAGTTATTGCCCACTCGAAAGCTGTCGTGAGAGCTTCATGCTCAGATATTTTATTTGAATGGATATTTTGTGCAATAAAAGACCAATTGTATGGAACCTGGGCTTTATCAAGAGCATCAATGATGAGGTATTTCGGATTTCGGAGGGCGCGCACAGATGATGCATCTGTGACGATGAGAGATTCGTTACGAGTGCAAGTGAGGTCAAGAAGCTGCTGAACAATGTCATTGTCTATGTTTTTCAGAGCTTCGGAAAGAATAGGACCCATTTCCTTCCAGTGATTAGGGAAAACAAAAGAGTCCGAAGAAAGAAGAAAAAAGTGTTGCAGATATTCGCAAACTTTGTCGCGGACAGATGAAAAGATGGAATGCTTAATTAGATTGGGGGCTGATAATTCTGAAAATCGTTCTAGCAAGGCTAATGCAAGGTTTTGTGAAAGAATGCGGGATTGAACAATACCATTCCAGAAGAGGCGGAGGAATAATAAGGCGACTGGAAGCTCATCTAGTTTGCAGCGTTGGAAATTTATGACGCACCACTTGAGAAATAAAGGTTTGTCTAAAAGACCTTCAGAGAACAAGCTTGCAGATAGTCTGATCATGTACTCCATTTTATTCTTCCAAGGTTGATGTTGTGGGTTAGAGCTTGCTAGCTTGCCGACGGTTGAGCTGGGTGAGTTGTATGGTTTAGCAACAGTTTTTGATGGTACTTTGGATTGGGTACTTGAAGACGGGGAGCCAGCGGTTGAAGTTGTAGTGTTATTTGGCGAAGTGGGCAAGACAGAGATATTTGTGGAATTTGTGTTATTGGCATTAGAGCATTCCTTAATGACTTTTTCAATGAATTCAGTAACTTGGTCAGTCCATTCATGAACCCACTGAGCCTCAGTCACGGGACCAACTTGACTAGAGCCTTTTCGTTTTAAGCCTCTCAGTTCATTGGCGCCCACACATCGAGCAAACCAAACAGCACGGGGTATTGGGATAGATTTGTTACAGCACTGTTCAAGTAACGAACGATTTCTGGTTCCATGAGGAATTGTTCGTGAAAGACGGCGGAGAGGGACTGAAGGGTTAGCAAGATCACGCAGCCAAGCTTCTTTTTTCTGTTCAGTAAGGGTAACGCGAGGAGGTGGTTTGAAGGTTGAGTTGGAGGTGATGCGATTACATTTTTCTTTGACTTCCATAGCACCAAGCATGAAGTACGATAAGGCGTAAAAACTGGATCTTTGTTTAAGGATGGATAGCATAGCACTTCTTGCTGGAAAAGCTTCGTTCGGTACACAAGGCGTGGGGTTATATCCTTTCTGAAGGTATTGGGTGGCTAATGTGTCTTCGTCTCGGGTTTTTCGCCAAGGAAAGAAGTCTGGATAGATGTCTAGAAGGATGTTAGATGGATGTTGGCAAGAAATGGATAAACTAAAATTTGTCAAACTTACGGTCGCCATTTGAGTACTTGTCTTCAGATAACGGAGCAAGCCCCTCAGGTTGAGTTAAGATGTAGCGATGGCTAGATAGGTCGTCACGGGCACTAGAGCCGGAGATGGGCCTGCCTGACATAGAGCCTCCATTTCGTTGTGACATGGGGGCGAGAAGGTGGAATCTACCTCCGCCCACAGTTTTTTGGTTCCCAGCATTATTGTCAGAATGGGTTGAACTCTGTGGGTAGAGGCTATTTGTATTCATTCGAGAGGAGTTCGACATGTCTGTGGAGAACTGCGAAGAAATGTCCTCATGAGTATAAAGTGTGTTGGAGTATGAGATTTGTGTGAGTCGGGCTTAGGTGATAAAAGTGAGGGAAGAAAAAGAAAGGGAAAAAAAAAAGGTTCTTGCAGAATGCCCAAAAGTAAATAACAGATATTGGTGCGAGTGGTGTAAAAAATAAAAGGTAGAAAAAAAAAATGATATGGTCAGATAGCAGGCTAATAAGAAAAGAACAAGATTTAATGTAGAGTATTGAGGGTTATAAAGTAAATAGGCTTGAGACCAGTGAAATGTAGGTAAAGTTGGCAAGTTTGATAGATTATTTGATTCCTTGAAATTTTATCAGCATTAACATCCAGTAACGAAACGGAAATGAAGCATAAATAGAGGACGAAAAACGATAAAATGTAGAGTACAAGTCAATTTGAAAATCAATTTCCAGGTTAATATGAAGTGGAAGATGGTTGAGAGGTTGGTGGAAGTAGGAAAAGAGAGACGAGGAGAGAATTAAGAAATAAGAAGGTTACAAAATAATAATACTATTGAGAATAATAATAATAAAAATAATAGGTAATAATCACAATCATCATGATATTAAGCATAAAAGTAATCATGAAATCAATCACAAAAGATTACCAGTAATAAAAATGATAATCATAATAATAAATAATAATACAGTAATAATAATATTTACCAGAGATGAACGAGAGTTTTTTTCTAGACATGGATCATATGGGCGTCTGTTTTTTTATTATGTATAATTTATTACTTTATTCAATTTAATTAGTATAATCTGTTGTATGATGTTCATTATGTTCAGTTCATTATGTTCTTGTAGTGGTTATGATGTTCAGCGTGAATACTCAGTTAAGACATTGCTTCCTGGCATTTTTCATGGTATTTAATGCCGTTTTCAGCTTTGAGAAGTTGGCAGTCCTATCAACTTGTGTATCAAGCCGGATACCCAGCAATAGCCAAAAAAAAATAATCATAATTATAATCTGAAACGAAACTAAACAGGAACAGCGCGAAGAAACGTGATTGTGACTTGAAATTGAGTCAAGCAATATCCTGAAAGACCAAGAGGCAGTGGGTTGATAGAAAAGAACTCTGTGACCTTTGTTTTGGACTCAGCATATTCATGACGGTCATGGTTCTTTAACTTTATACTTGTATGTATACATGATAGCTACTAGCGTAAAAGCATAAAACTGTAGAGTCTAGGCTGGATGAAGCGAAAGCAAGAATGTCAACATAACTCTACGTAACAAAAAACAAGAGTGTCAGTATCTTATAAAGAATCCGTATCCTCCTGATTATTAGAAAGGGGCCGTCTGTTCCTACGAAGTTGATGATCAACATTTGAATTGCTCTTGATAGTGTAATATTTCAAATTATTGTTCTTGTTTAATATTTTATTATGAAGTTTATTAAGATTTATTATCACTATGATGTTTAATATTATTGTCATTTTATATTTATCATTTTATTTTTATTATTTCATTTTTATTTTTACTATTACTTATGCCAAATCTGGATTGATATCACTACACACCTTTTTATAGGAATACAGAATCTTAGATTTGAACACAATTTATTGGCCGTTGCCAGAACTCAACAGTGATATATTCCAGTAGTAGTAGCATTTCCATGAGGCTATTTTATCATCATTTCTGTCTCTTAGAGTTTGGCTTGGGCGTGATCAGGTCTACCAAATAGAAAACGGCAACAGCAGCAGCCAAGTCGCAATGAATTAACCGCAGCAACTAACCTTCGCACTGGAAATAAAATAAATGATACCAACAAAATAATGAAAATGAGATAGATACTCAGCTGTATTGGAGATAGTTGTAATGCTTTTGTTATATGGTTGATCAGTACGAGAAAGTTGAACAAAGGTGAGGTCTGTTTCATCAACGCAGCTTTAAATGCTTTTTTTTAAATGCTTTTATTTGTTTATTATTAAATTCTTGTTTATTTATATTTTTTTTGGGGTTTTTGATATGGGGGCATATTCTGGTAATTTTGTCTCAAATATTGGTAAGTTGATTATGAATAATTTGTCAGTAATGACGTAAACCTATTGATCTCAAATATGCTACATGTCAAAATAAGCACATTGCAATGTCCATCTGGCTCCATTCGCACCTCCACAAAGGCTGAAACCAACATTAAAATTCACCTTGTTGCTGTGAAAATATTTATTTTAACACTAAATTAATGGCTAAACTATTATAACGCATACGTAAAATATATTTACTTCTACGTAAATCCACCAACTTTGCTCTGGAGGGTAATAAGTTCACTGATACTTGGTATTGACTAAGCAAGAGACCTTCTTCAGGTAAAAATACTGGATATGTGAAATATCACGCGATCCCTCCTTATTAAATTTGATTTTAACTACGTTTCAAAACCCTATAAGCAGTTTATGGCATTTGGTATTACTGCTCCTACAATTTCTTTATTCGGGGGATATGAGGAAAAAAAGTAACTTGGGACTACCCCTAATAGCATCTAGTTTTATCTCAGTTTAGTTTGAGTAACTAATCCCTGGTTCACCTTCATCAATGGCTTTGAAGTTTTCCTTTACAACAATTTCTTTAGTGGTCTTAGAGTTGAGCTTTTACAGCTATTTTTCATGAACCCATGTGTTCCAGGTTACTCAGTCTTTGACAATTGAATGGGCGGTTATGCCTGTGTATGAATCTGGTGCCTTCTATATGCGACTAAGAATGCACTCCTGCAAGGAAACATTGAAAGCCATCTCTCGATTTTTTACTTTGTGGTAGAGACCACTACGGCTGGTACAAAAATTCAACAACCCAAGTAGGCATTCTGATTTTTAAAGGCCAGCATACTAAGCCTCAAGTTGAACATTATCATTATTTATGTTCTGATTGCTTAAGAAATATTAAATCCCTTACTCTATATTTCTTCTTGGATAAGATCACTTAAAGGTTTAACTACGGGATCTCTTTTTCAAGTTTACCTCCCAAATTAGTATCTGATCTTCAAACCGTTTACTCTACTCAATCTAGTGTATTTTTATCTCCCAAATGTTTGTTTCTGCTTTGTTGCCGTTATGTTTCAAGTGACCGGAATGCAATTGTTCAATTACAAGCCCAAGAGGCTGACATTGCTTCTTGCTACCGAAAATTAACTCACAAAGTGGAAACTGGCATTGAAGCTAACCCTGGTCTAATTTTTTTCTCTCAAGCAAATATCATGGGCAATACTCCTGAAAGCGGTCTTAAAATAGATGATGCCACTGCCATTGATATCATACGTGATATCTGACAATTCCTTTTTCCCGTGGTCAGATCTCTTCTATCGGTCAAGCAAGTTGTCCTCTAGAGCAGGGTGAGGTATGGCTGAGTAAGTTGCAGGAGAAAGTGAAATTCAAAGACATTGTTTCCGCTTAGGTCTCGCAATTGAATTCGATGCTCGTGGTGCTGCCCTAGGTCCACATCATCCCGTAATACAAAATTATTCTTCGATATAACTCAATTAGTTCAGATTTAGGTTTTCATATAGGGTAGTGAATACTACTCGATAATAAAATGAATGAAAACCAAAGGAACCAGAAAACGAAACAAATTGAAACGGATTTGGGTTATGAGATGAGACAATACAAGAATCATGATCGGTTAGTGCCCAGCCTATAAAATGTCAATGTAGGGGGGGAAATTGAAAATGTTGCATAACACCTCGGTAAGATCAAAAAAAAACAACCTTTATAGAAGATTCAAGGAATATGAATTATCGGTCTTGAATTTTTGCAAGCGGAAATTTCAATTGTTTCAAGAGCATCATGCAACTATGATTTCAGTGGTTTTAATAAACCAAAGAGTAATATACTTTACTTTAATCCTGGTCTCATGATTTGACTGGCGATTATTGGTTCGTGATGAGATTAAGTAGCAATATTAAAACCCATTTTTGAAATTTTCGTTTTAACATCAATATTATTCCCTAATAATATAACGGATACGCAAAATCTGGTGTTGGTTTACCTGTCACCATGGGTGCATATCTATTGTGTGAAAGAAAAATATTATGAGTTTGAAATATGGCGAACTGGATTCAGTTGGTAATGCTCCGATGCTCTTTGCTCTTTGGATTGCTACAACATACTTTAATTATTAATTTGTCTTTTAATTGCATTTATATCAAAGGTATGTAATTGAATATATACTTTCTCTAGTCCGTAGTATCTAATATTTAATCCGTCAACATAAGAGACTATTAATTAGCACCAATCCCTTCAACCATTTTATGAAATCGGTCAAAATCGAAGAGAAATGATTGTACTGTCGCCGATCCATTGTCTAAAAGTATGGTATTTGTTTTCACAGGAAATAAAAAGCTGTCTAAAGTAACACCTTTTTGGAAGAATTTCGGAAATCTCCTCAGGGTTTTCAACAAATAGATCGTTGGGTAAGAAGTCTCGGTTTTGATCAAAATCTCCAAAATAAACTTGAATTGTAGATAAATTAGGACAAATGTCTTCTGATAATGCCATATCAATTATATCTTCAAAATGTAGACTTCCATACTTGCCGAATGGTAAATACATGGACCGAATATTTGGGCATTGTGTTGGCAAATAGTTGATGGGAGAGTTGCGGTTAAAGTCTCTATGCAACCGATTCACATGGTCCGGGCATTCAAGATTTTGTATTTGAGAAAGAAGAGGAGAAATTAAATAATATAACTTTGGAGTGAGCCATCTCAAGCATAGATCAACCAACCTCGGATTGGAATCAATGAATTGTTCTATAACGAGAATATCAGGAGGGTTAAATGGTCAATTGCTAATCGATTTAAATTGCAAAATGGTAGTTTGGCTGTCTCACTGATATAATCATCGCCCATCCTAATTTCTAGACAAGTCACAGAATCAAACATGGTCAGATCCTTTGGAAGATATTCAGCATTAAATACTTTCATATTCGTCGCTAGTCTTTCCAGGTTTTCAGGCAGATTCTATTCAAACCCTTCCTCGCTTGCATTGTTACCTATTAATTTCACTTCAAGGTTCTCTAACTTTGGTAAACAAGACAGCTGGCGGTAAATTTCAGACTTGGTCATATCATCCGTCAGAAAACCTGGTCTGTGTTTGAAAAGTATTAGTGATTTCAAATTCTTCATCATGGTGGCCTGGTTCACAGTAAATTTCTGAAAGTCCCCTATGGATGAGAGTTCAAAAGTCTCAACGGTTGTATATACATCTAACAATTTCAAGAATTTCAAGTCTGTTTCGATTGGCATGCTCTTTTTTCTTGTTACAAACATATGACTGCGAATTGGTGATATGTATTCTTTGAGTTTTAGTCCAACTGATTTCAAGTCGTCATCTTGGAAATTGCACCACGGATCAAAGAAAAATGTGATATCCGTCAAGGATGGCATGTATTTTGGACATATCATGTTGGGAACCGGAACATTATTCGAGTTACCACGATATTCATCAAAATTAAGTGATATGATTAAATGCTGGACATGTTGCATAACGCCGATAGGAGCATTCTTTCCCATGGCTCCAAAATACAATTGAGGCTGAAATCTGTAGTTGAAAGCCGAGTTGTAGTGGAACGCGTACTGGTTTATTACCTCAGAATAATGATATACATTATCCTTGTCAACAAACATTCCAAGGTTTTTGTAAATCAAGGGATCAATAATTGCTTTCAATTTTTTGCTAACCATTGCCAGTTGTAGCAAATCGTCACATACTACCAAATTCCAGTCACTGTAAGATGTGTACAAATTACTTTGACAGTAGGCAGATTCAGTATCATTGCCTTCTACCAGGATAATATTCCTAGCAATTAGATGAATGATTTCTATTGGAAGTTTATCCAGTGCTAATGCCATCATGTAAACGTCTGAAGGTTATCTAGTATTAATAATTGTTTGTAAATATACTGCAGTTTCTTCAACCCGTTGCGATTGGCACTCGAAATCACTTCGCAATTCAATGTCTTTAGTTCTCAGATTATTACGACTCTACCTCACCAAACTACATAACCCTTTATATAAATCTAATTAACAGAGGCGATATTATACAGTACCTAATTATAACATTAATGTTTCTTTAAATATTCTTACATCAAATTGACGTTGTTCAGTCATACTTTATGTAGCTTTCATAGTCAAATATAAAAAGAAGAGCCAAAATCTGTTAAATAGACAGAAGCCTCCATTGAACTTGAAGTGAACATTGATACACTCCATCTCTATCACCCCAGGTACCCTTTACAGTATAGTAAGTAATATCTTGGTACTAATGCCTTGGTCCTAATTCGCTTCGTGCTATTCTGTCAGGTTTTGGGTTTCAACGAATTAGATACTCCACTTCGTACTCTCTCATGACTCATGAGTCTCTCAAGGCTAGTTTGTGGGTTAAGTCACTTTTACACAACATGAATATCCTAGGGCCTAGCTGTCCTACCTTACAGCTTCATTTTTACCTTGCTTCCTCAGGCTATATAAACAACGATTTGCCACAGCACAGATATTCCCCGTCGTAAATTCACGATTTTATCCTCACCCATCCTTTCCCTTCTTTCCTCTTGATTTACGGCTCTCTCCTTTATCTTTGATTAAGTGTGTCAAATTCTGTAATCCTTTCATAACCTCCGTCTCTTCCTATCGCTAGATAATTCTTTAGAATAGTTACATAATTGTCAAAATTAAACTCTGCTTTGCTTATTACATACAAAATTTATGGAATTCAATTTATTTTCGCTATTCTTCCTTCATATTTAATACGTCTTCAAGACAGACTTCAACACCTTGCACTTCTACTATTTTACGCAACCGATCAAAATCAAAAATATATGAGCGTAGTGATGGGTCTGCAAACCCTTCAATTGGCTTATTCGTTGAGACAGGAAATACAAAGCTCTCTAAAGGAACACCTATTGGAAGAATTTCCGATATCTCCTCAGGGTCCTCAAGAAACAGATCGCTGACTAAGGAGCCGATGTCACTGTCATATCCAAAATATGCTTGATACACGTGAATTGTAGATAAACTAGGGCACTTTTCTTCCAATGCCAAATCCAGTATTTCTTGAAGATGTAGACTTCTATACTTGCCAAACGGTAAATACATGGACCGAATATTAGGACATTGAGCTGGCAAATAGTTAATGGGAGATTCGCCTAGAAAATCACTTTGCCTGCCATGCCAGTAAGCGTTATGGGATTCAAAATTTTGAGTTTTAGAAAGAAGGGGAGAGATTAGAGGGTATAACTGCGCATCCAATGATCTGAAGCTTAGGTTAACCAATCCCGGATTGGAATCAATGAAACCTTTGAGGACGGGGATTTGACCAGATGATAAATATGCAAGTTGAAAACTATTTAAATTGCGGAATGGTAGATTGGGGATATCAGAAAACTGACTGGCAGACATGCCAATCTCTAAAAAGGTCACGGAATCAAACATTGTCAAATCGTTTGGAAGATATTCAGGCTTAAACATTTCAAGACTCGTTGATAGTCTTTTCAGGTTTTCAGGTAAATTCCATTCAAAATCTTGTTCGGAAGTATAATCACCTAAAAGCAGCTCAAGCTTCTCTAGCTTTGTGAAGCAAGCCAGACTGCGATGAATTTCAGACATGGTTATGTTACCAGGCACAGCTTCCAGAGATTCTGGTGCTTCTTGGGTAATCATTAATGACTTCAAATTCTCCATCATGGTAAGCTGGGTCAAAAGAGATTGTTGGAAGGTCACTGGGGAATCCAGCAATAGTCGAAACGACTCAATCGTTGAATAGATATCTAACAGTTTCAAGAATTCCACCTCTGGATTCATCTGATTATTTGTGATAATCAACATATGGCTACGAATTGGGGTTGTGTATTCTTTGAGTCCTCGCCCAACTGATTTCACGTCGTCATCTTGGGAATTGCACGACGGATCGAAGAGAAATGTAATTTCCTTTAACGAAGACATGTATTTAGGACATATCATGCTGTGAACGGGAACATCATTGGTATTACAACGATATCCATCAAAATCGAGTGATATAATTAAATGTTGCACATGATTCATAACACTTATAGGAATGTTTTTTCCCATGCCTTCAAAATACAATTGAGGCCAGGGTCTTTCGTTTAAAAACGAATTATAAGAAAAAGCATATAGGTTCAAAGTTTTGAAAAATTCTTCACTATCGGCATCCCGAATAAGTAATGCAAGGTTTTTATAAATCATTGAATCAATAATTGATTTCACCTTTTTGCTAACCATTGACAGGTGTAACAAGTCTTGGCATTGTAGAAAGGAGTTCCAGTCCGTGTAGGCTGTACACATAGTATCCTGAAGGTGGAGCCCTGCGCTATCTTCATCACCTGTTACCACAATGAGATTCTGAGCAATAAGGTGTATGATTTCTAATGGAAGGCCATCCATTGTTATTTTCATTGTTAAAATGTCCAAAATATACAGAAATTCTTCAACTGGTTGCTTGTGAATAAAAAGATGGAATCTGTCAATGAACAATTCAATATTCAAAGGGCTATGAGCGACTGATAATTATACACAACTTTCAAATGAAAAGAAAATTACAAGTATAGAACTTATGGAATAGCAATAGGATCTTCAATTGAATTGAAGGAGAACGAAAAAGAGATATGTCACTCCTCTACAACCTACCTAGAGCGAAATTCCTTTCAGCATTATGTAAGAAATGTTATTCATGTCTTGATACAAGGAATGTTGTTCGGAGGTGCTAGGCTTACTACACCAGAAATACTCAACACATCTCGTGTTACCCTAGCCCCGCCAGGACAAGGCAATTAAACTTTCTCTAGTTTCTCTAGCATTGTTACTGCTGCATAATTCCCAACCCTCTCAAGTGATGAATATTATTTTTGATGAACATTAGGACTGCCTGGTACTTAGAGAAGTTTGTGACGCATTTCACAAATGATAGGCCGAAATGGTAATAAACACAATTATGATCACTTTAACTTTTAGAAATTTGTACACATATAGAAATGATCAAAAAGAGACATTAAATCGTGTAACTCCTCCAGTCCAATTTAAGGAGCCTTCCTACCATTTATAATTATGGCAAATCTCGCTTATGTCTTAATATAAAAACTCTCTACAATATCTGGAGTTCGCTCCTCATTCTGTTTTGGTAAAACATATTTGTTTTGGATTTGGTCTCGATAAACTGAATTATCAATCTTAATCCTCAGCATAAAAAAATAAATCAAAATTGACAGTAAATCCATATAACAATGAAGGGCAATTCTAACAAGCAATGTACAAAATTCGTTCTGAATTATTTCTTAGAAAATAAATTTCAGCTTTTCGTATCTTGAGAGGTTCAAGAAATTTCAAAGACATGGAGAAGACATGGAGGGGTAGAATGTTTTTTATTCTAGGAAGGCACGAATTAGTCTATATATTCACAAGTATATGCAGGTCATAAAAGCTTTTATTTGCATATGGAGACTCAATAAGCTGAAAGGCAAGTTGGATTTATGGCTCGTCTAATTGTATACCGTTATGCCTAAAGAGAATATTGAGCAAGTCTAACTACTGTTATGTAATAGTAGTAACATATGGATTAGTTTTCAGCATTGTACGAAGTCGATCAATTTCAATCGCAAATTCAGGTGGTTTAACTTCATTTCGAGTTAAATGTTTATTGTATGCTACTACCGGCACACAAAAGTCGTTTAAAGAGAGATTATGTGGAAGAATTTCAGAGATCTCATTTTCTTTCTCAAAAGCCTCTGAAAATAGATCTGACGGTCTGAAGGGTCCAATATCGAAAAATTCAGGCGTTGCTTCATAAATAAAAATAGTAGATAAATTAGGGCAGGCTTCTTTTGAATTGGCCATTTCCAGTACATTTTGCAACCGTATGGTACCAAGCCTTGCAATTGGTAGACAAAGTGAACGAATATTAGGGCACTCCTGTGGGATGTAATGTATGGGCGGATTTTCCATAAACTCAAAGGTCACTGGATCACCACGATGGCCTGTACTACCGTAACATTCAAGACTTTCAATCCTATATAGGAGAGGAGTGATTTTGGGATACATATCCTCAGATAAATCATTAATGCTCAAATTTACCAACCGCTTATTGGTATCAACTATCTTTTGAACAGTTGAAAGTGACGAGCCTGAAAAGTCATATAGCCCCAAACTCGTCAGATTGCAAAATGGTGGAACTATTTTGTGGTTAAAATCACCATGATTCATGCTGATTTCCAGGTGAGTTACAGAGTTAAATATATTCAAATCTTCAGGAAGGTGTTTTAGTTCGAACGCGAGAATAGTAGTAGTCAGACATTCCAACTTTTCAGCCAAATACCACTGAAAATCTTTTTCATTATCATAATCTCCAATGAGTAGTTCAAGTTCCTCTAACTTTGCTAGACGCGAAACTCGGCGAACAATCTCAGACACGGGCACATTATCTGATGCTAAATTTGGGAATCCTATGGCCTCTTGGGTCACAACTAGTTTTATTAAATTAGTCATCCAGGATATCTGCTCCAGAAGACGATCTTGAAAAATAGCAAGAGGTGAAAGCTCGATTTCAAATGATTCAATTGTTGAATAGATATCTAATGTTTCCAAAAAGTTTAGCTCTGGTTCTACCTTTTCATCTGTTATTATCAACATATGACTCCTAACTGGGGTTGTATACTCTTTGAGTCCTAGTCCAACTAGCTCCAGGTCTTGACCTTGATAGCTCGATCTGTACTCAAAAAGAAATGAGATTTCCCTTAGACTTGGCAAATGTTTTGGACAGACAAGTTTGTGTAGGTGTGTCGCAGGGGTGTGGCTATGACCCTCGTCCATACCAAAAGATAATATCAAATGTTGAACATATTGCAAAATACTGATTGGGATATATTTTCCTACACCCTCAAAATGAAATTGGATCGGAAGGCTGTAATTGAGAAATGAGTTATAGGGTAAGCAATACTGATTTAAATCTTTAAAAAGCTTCAAGCCCTCTTCATGATAACTGAGTATCATTAGATTTTTATAAATAAATGGATCAATTGTAGTTTTCAACTGTTTGTTAACTCTTGCAAAATTTAACAAATCTTTACATGGCATGATAGGATTCCAGTCATAATATGAAATATACAGAGGTTTCCCATGCATATCTTCTCGTTCACTTCCTATGTGATTTAACAGCACAAGCTGCTGAACAATAAGGATGATAATCTCAGTAGGAAGGGCACCTAAGGTCATCGTCATTGTGAAAACGGCAGATGTATGCCAACAAACATTGAATTGTTGTTCTAGGAAGTACTTGGTACCTTAAAACGAGGAAATTCTCACTTTAGTACTCCGATTATTGGAATTCCATGAACTACTAGAAGAGTAACTTAGAATACCGAAAATAATCAAATAATAGCAGGTTTAATTGAACATCAGGAAAAGATAAAAGAATATAAATGTGTTGGTTTAGGGTTATAAGTAGTCATCCTTACCGAATTCCCTGTTCACATATAATGCCCACTCCTCACTTTTACTCCCTTCACAAATTCTTTGCTGGTGGATGGTTTGCACAGCTTATGTGACTTCTATTTTTCTTTAGATTAAAATGTCTGAATTTAAATTTTATTATCTAAAGGATTGAAGCACAAATGTTGCATGTACTCAATAATGAAAAATGAAAGATTTATGGAGTACTATGAAATCTGAACAATGTGATAATTTATTTGTTCTGTACAGAAGACTTGCTTGGTTACAATTGCGTTATTTGATTGTAAAATATATGATGGCAATTACGCTTCACGCTTTTCAACGAAATTTCCATTCATAGTCCTTAAAAATGTCGCTTGGAATTTAATTGTAAAGTCACAAGTTTCATTTTTACATTTCAGGATTTACCATAGATATCTAAATCAACGCAAGTTTAATTATTTAAATTGCTTAGAATTCCATTTTTAGATCAAACTTATGGATTTTGAATAATGAAATAACTGTGGATACTTTTTCTAAATAGTTATAAAGTTATCTTATATCTCTAACATTTCACGAAGTCGGCCAACCTCAATGACGCACGAAGATGTAATCCCTTTTTGAGTTTCTCGTGTTTTGTTTGGCACCACCGGAACACAAAAGTCTTCCAAAAAAATGTCATTTGGAAGCATGTCAGAAATCTTTGTTTTCTCTTGATAAGCCTCTAAAAATAGATCAGACGGTTTGAACGGCGCCGGACTACCAGTCGCTTCATAACAGTAAATAGTAGATAATTTGGGACAAACATCTATCGACTTAGCCATATTTAACACGGTTTGAAATTTTATGATGCCAATTTTGGCAAATGGTAGACACAGTGAACGAATATTGAGAGACTGTTGTGGGATGTAATGTATGGGCGGATTCTTCAGAAACTCGGGCATGACAGAATCAACCTGTACGACAGTGTCGTAACATTCAAGATTTTTAATTCTGTACAGAAGAGGAGAAAGTTTGGGATACATATCCTGGGATGAATCATTAATGCTCAAATTTACCAATCTTTTATTGGAATCAACCATCTTTTGAACTATTGAAAGTGAAGAGCCTAAAAAACCATATAGTCCTAAACTTGTAAGGTTGGAAAATGGAGGAGCAATGTCATGGGTTAAATCACCATGGTTCATGCTGATTTCCAGGTGAGTTACTGAATTAAATATATTCAAATCTTCAGGAAGATTAATGGTCTTAAACCTAAGAATAGAAGTTTTCAGATACTTCAAACTTTTAGCCAAATACCATTTAAAACCTCTTTCCCGTTCATAATCTCCAATGAGTAGTACAAGTTCCTCTAAGACTGTTAACCGAGAAACACGACAAACAATTTTAGATACGGACATATCATCTGAGCTGTCATTTAAGTGCTCTAGTGCCTCCTGTCTAACAATCAGATTTTTCAAATTTTTCATGATACTCATTTGGTTTAGAAATAAATGTGAAAAGGTTGCAGGGGAAGACACAAGTATTTCCTGTGATTCAATTGTTGGATAAATGTCTACCGTTTTCAAGAACTTAAGCTCTGGTATTATCATAAATGTATTTATGGATATATTAATCTTAATCGGTGTATGATACTGTTTAAGTCCTAATCCAACCAACCCCAAACTTGTGTTTTCATAGTTATGTCCATATTCAAAGAGGAACAAGATCTTCTTCAGGTGTGGCATGTATTTTGGACAAACGAACTCTTGTAGATGAGAAGTAGAGATATAATAAGGGGCCTCGTCAGTATCAAGTGATAAAAAAGATATTGAACGAATTGCAAAATACTAACGGAAGCATTTTTTCCTACACAGGAAAAATAATGTTGGATAGGAAGTCTGTAATTGAGAAATGAGTTAAAGGGTAAGCAATGCTCATTGAATTCATAAAAAAGCTTTAGTTCTTCTTCATGATAACTGAGTACCATTAAACTTTTATAAATAAATGGATCAATTGTGGTTTTCAATTGTTTGTTAACTCATGCAAGATTTAGCAAATCTTTGCATGGCATAATAGGATTCCAGTCATAATATGAAATATAGAACACTTTCATTCGTATCTTTTTTTGACCAGTTTCTGAGTGAATCAATAATAGAATATGCTTCATAATTAGATGCAGAATTTCCGAAGGAAGGGTGTTCAATAGCATCTCTAAGCATCAATCATCTAAGTATGCCAATATGTAATTAATTTTCCTCCTGGTACTTTATAAAAGTTTGGCTAGGTCTCAATTCAATGCTATGAATATTTCTGAAGGATCGAAGTTGCAACTCTCTATTCCGTTGAATAACTAAAATATTGAAAAATCGATGCTTCATAACCAAAATAATCGATACAAATAAAAAGAAGAGAATTTTTCCAGAACTATTGTATGAAATTATTTTTGACTTCAACATAGAGCAACGATACTTATTACTTAAGTAATAAAAAAAACCTTCAGAAGTGTTAGGTCTTTACCCAATCCAGAAGAGTAAATGAATGCTAATTACTCAATATCCTACAAATTTCCAATCTTAAATACCCGTTCAGCTTGATTCAAAAAAAGATCACTTTACGATTTTAAGTTTACTGTTGGATTTGTAGGGTATCATTCCGTTGGTTTTCATTACATGAAATATTTTTGAAGAGGTTTGAGACGCAAATTAGGAAGCACAGGCAAGAGTTCCAAGAAGCCTTCTGAGTTTATTCTTACATTTTCTTAGAAACATTAAAATCTTTGCTGGTGAACTTTTGGCTATTTTTGTTCATGCTCAAAGTTGGGCTGTTGAAAGGGTTTAAAAATGTATAGGCTTTTAATTCAAATATTGGGATTTCGAACTTTCAATTAATTTTATATTTACTCTATAATACTGAATCTCTCAACCTCAAGATAAAATTTATAACCTTGGGTTTACACTAATCTCTTGTTATCATTTTCTTAGTATCATCAAGTATTTTTAATCACAGTATAGAAACAACTCTTACTGTATATCTTATGGGAAATTTTGGAATCCCTTTTTGTGTCATTTTATCCCTTCCTTAAATTGTTGATTTTAACTAAAGTATCAATCCTAAGAAATCAAGGTAAACTTTTGAAAAGATTATCTCAAAGTACACTTAATGAAGAGAAACCTTGCTGGCATTTTACAATTATCCATTTATTATATTAATACCTTTGAAAACAAAATGTCTTTCATTTTCAAGAGATTCGTAACTCACATATGTCTACTTTATTACATTCAAAACCTACCGAAGTGGCATTTCAGACTCTCTAGATTATTGACAAGTTATTATCTGAAACGTATACTGCTTACACCAAAACTCAATTAAGAATTTAAATTTAATGTCTCTTTTTGATTATTTTTATATCAAGGAATGATCTCAGATTTTGATATTAATAACTGAAATCATATGAGGGACTTAAATTCCAATTTATTTAGACAAGAGTTTTGCTCTTAATTCAGGAAGTCTTTGTGAACTGAGCTAATAAGATAGTAATTCTAGTTACTTTTCCAACACAGTTACTTCTTTCTGGTGTCGCTCTGAAAATAAATTCTACTTATATTAACTTATATTGATTTCTACCTCATCATTCTGGTAGTATTTTGCAATAATGTTGCCCATTAGAAGCATTTATAACATGTATTCAAATTTTATTCTTGGATTGCTCAAAATCCAAATTGTTTACATTCAAAATTATAAATATTAAACTTCTAATTGAACAATTGAACATGATAGTATATGGGAAACCAGTGGATTTCAAAATCCTTTGTGTTTTCAAGATTTTTCTGGTAATTATTCGGAAACCCAGTCTTGGTCCTGGAAAATGGGTATTTCCATTACTGTTTGTTTTGGTCCAAATTATAGGTCTTCCTGTCTAGCACTTGCTCCAAAATCTGTCTATTTTTTCTGACTTGATTTTTTATGGCAAAATTATTTCAATACATATCAAAAATATCAATAATATCATTATTTCTAATTCACCTTTACGTTTAATATGAGGATAATAAAAAAACTAACTAACTTCAAATCTGTAGTATTTTAAAACCAAGCCTTTTTCAACTGCGCTTTGCTTAGGATTATATACTAAAATGTATTGAGTTTTTCTGTTGTAAACAATACATAACAAGCTTAACACTGATTTCTTTCTGTTTTGTTATTAGTAGATGATGTATATCACTAGAATTCATGGATTTGTACTACATGAATTTTAGCTACTCTGGAGATATTTGAATAGTTAAGTCAATTTATTGATCAGTATTCCAAAACCAATCTCATGTTAGTCCTTTATAATAACTACCCATCCTTCTATCATTTTGGCATTGTTTGCACCTCTCATTTTATCCTTTGCCGTTTTTATTATGTTTTAAATTTAGGCATTCTATACTTTCTATATTTTGACAATTGTATCATCCATTTAACATATAAGTTAATTGCAATATTGTATTCAATCAATTGAATTTAATTATTCCAGATTGTGGTTCTCATGGGAAAATAAAACCTAATAGTATGATGTATTTCATTATTGGACCTCAGCTTCAAATTTCCTTCACTCATTAACAATAATTTCTCTCCCAAAAAAAGAGTATAAATTTCAGTTAGAAGAAACACCTCGAAACGGTATGGTTCACATAATATTAAACTATAGATAGACTCAAACCATTGCGGATAATAATTAAAATTTAAAGATGTGAACTGTTCTTTAAATCTCTTTCAATGTATCCTCGTCGTAGTATTACACTGGAATATAATAGCAGCCATGATATATATATTGGATGATCATTAACGTTTGCTACACCAATCAAATCAATTTAGTTTATAGTGAAAAGAAATTCAATCAAAATTTAGTTTTTGGTTATAATTTTTCAAATAATTATTTGTTTACCTTCTAGTGAGTTACAAAGGCTGTCTCATCATGTGAGGTCCATATACAATAGAGATTTCCGTCCAATAATTTGAATCATTGCACTAGCATAACACAAAATACTAGGAAATGCATAACTTTATCATAAGCCACTTCGTCTTCTGACGATTGAGTTCTTTTACTTATAGATTGACCAATGAAGTAGTTATATTAAATTTTTCATCTCTAGTTGATTATAAAACTAAAAAGAACTCCTAAAATTTTTAATTTCATTTCAAGTTGCTTGGGTTTTGTGTTTTTATCCTTTTTAGGGGATTAATACTAGAAGCCGGAAATTTCTCCACGATATGAGACTTGCAAAGCAATGGCCAAAATAATTAAATTTTTGGTTATCGGCAGTCTTGAATGACGATAATTTTAACGCAATTACAAAATTTCCACTATTCTAATGCGTATTAACTTCTCATAATTGTAATGGGTCCTATTGTTCACGGAAAAATTATAGTTGTCTTCATCGGATAGACTACTTCTTTTTTTTAATTTTTTTTTATTCACTTAGCTTTTTTATAGGAATTATTTCCGTCCCTAATAAAATTTAAAAATTGAGAGTCGTTTGACAATATTTTTTTTTTTTTTTTTTTTTTATAGGGGTAAAAAGGACCCCAATTTATTTATTACCGAGTCAACTAACAAAGATAAGAAAAGAAATAAAAATTATATAAAAATAAAAAGCATTGCTTAACGATCTTCAACTCAATGGCTATTAGACTCCGTCAATTTCAAGAAAGTTCAGTAAGATTTGGCTTTTCACCAAGTTGTTCATGTATACCTCAATTTAAGCCCGAAAAATACCTCTGCATTTGCACTCCTCCTCATCCTTAAAAAGAATTCCTTGACAATATAAAAGGGCTAAAACCTAAAGTAGAGTTCGGTAAAACCAGAAAATGAATGAATGAATGAATATATTTTTTGCCAGTTCAATCACCCAGCTAAGTAAAGTATAAAGATATAATAGAAATAACAAAATAACATAAAATAAAAATAAACGATTACCAAGCACCTTCGAGAATTTCGTATTATTATCAGATCGTAGTTTTTCACTACCATAGCCGTGTCGCATGAATTAAAGCTTTCGATTAATCTTTGGAGTCCCGTAAAACCAGAAAATTAAAAATCAGTAGAAATATTGTATAATCTCATTATTTTTTAAAGAGTTTGACTTTTATACTCTTGCGTCAGTGGTTTAGCGGTAAAATTCGTCGTTGCCATCGACGAGCCCCCGGTTCGACTCCGGGCTGACGCAGATATTGTGATTATATTTATTTTTTCCGGCGAGATTTTTCTGCACTTCTCCTTAACTGTATTTATGGACACGTTGTAACAATGGATTGAATCAAATGTCTCATACAAAGAATTTTAGAGTTACGGATTTGGTGGAGTTTAATCGATGAGTGTTTGATTATTGATAAACCCATGTACAATTCTTACGAGTTTTCTTGGACAACAAGTTCACACAAATAATAAGCAGGAATTATATCTTCAGATGGGGGGTGTGAGGCTTCGTTAGGAGAATATAAATCTCAAGTTCCTCACATATAACTCACTGTTATGACAGAAAGAAAAAAAACGAAACCACTTTGTAATGTTATTGTTTATTCGAAAATTCAACAATCTGACTTGAATTGTAATTAGATCTGATTCTTTTAATTCCGCAATTGGAGGATGCTTCATGTAATAAAATGAATCGTAAGGTTTTAAGGCCAAGAATGAGTTGATGAACAAAAACTTGAAGGTACTATAGATACAGTCTGCTGAAGCATATTATTTTACCTCTTAGTACCAATATATGGCCAGAGAGTCAACATCTGATGGTAACCATGATATTAATATTAGGCATAATTAATTCTTTATTAAAATAATTATCAACGAGTCATTAATATTAACGAGAGTATGGATATAGATTATTTCTAAAGTTATATGGCGAATAAGAGCAGTCGGTCATGATTGCTCCTTATTCAAAGATCCAGCCGCACGTCAAAGAATATGAAATTAAAAACAATTTAATACAAAAATTAAAAAAATAAAAATAAAAATAAAAACTCATGAATAAATAATAATAAATAACAAAACGAGACAAGAAAAGCGGAATTCAAACAAACAAATCATGAAAATAAAAAAAATAAAAATAAAAGATTCAGCAGTAGAAGAAAAAAGGAGATTAATGAGGGAGAGAGAGAGAATTAAATGTGGCTGCTATCAATTTTTCTGAGGGAAATAGGACCAAAACAAACAATTAAGGAGGAATAGCCACGATTTCTCCTGAACGTGCATCAATCGTGAATAAAAGCAGTCGCAGAATCGAAAGAAGAAAGAAAGAATTAAAATATTAAAAAGAGGGAAAATATTTGAAGGGCCAATAGGAATATGACCAGTCAAGCATAAAAGATAGCATCTTCAGAAAATAAAATGTAAAAAAAAATAAATGAACCCGGCATATCGGTAATGAGTTGTTATAAATGCTGTTGGGACTGAACTTGTAGAAACAGTCCTTTGTATAATGCAATATATGCCAGTGGAGCATAGTCTTCAGGAGATGAGAGACTTTGAAATGTCGAGGTGAGATCATCAAGGTAAAATAGTGAGTATGAGCCAAATGGTAATCCCGTTGCCTCTTGAACTCTTTGATTTATGACCATACTAGTCATATCCTGTGGTACTTGCATGCTGAACTGCTTAGTAGCACCGTTGCACTCTAGTTGAACAAGTTTTAATGACATGATGGCAGATAGGATGGATCGATGAAGATTTCTATGAGAGAAAAGCTGGGAAAGTGAATACAGAAAATACAAAAAAAAAACAATAACAGGAAGAGGTGAATTTAGAGATTTTAAATACAAAATATATAGTGTTTAAGCCTGAAGAGCTGTTGTTTCTATTTAAGTGCGGAGAGCATGTTTTCTTATATACGATAGTTCCGTATTTGGACCGTTATAGACCCAAGGATCGTATCATTGTTGGGCATCCCGCTACGTCATATTTTTTGTTGATAATTATTATCAGGCTGAGCCTAATTTTAACCTTTTATTTTTTTATTATTTCTTTATTAATTTAATACTTTTCTTGATCAAGATATCTGGTTTTAACATAGATTTATATTAAATTTATCATCTTCATGGTTTAACTTACCGCTATGGATTTCAAGTCACTGATTCTTCGCTAACCATCTACAGAACAATGTCTACTTAAGCAATAGATGGAAGGCCCAAATAATGATTGTGAATATATAATGTATACAGTGTGTCCAGAACTGAGTAAGACTACATACCATGCTGGCGTACCGTCCTTGAGAGACTTATATAATTAAGGTGGATGATGACCTCACCACGGGCTTCACTAATGTAATCGTGATGGTTAGGGTGGCGTAGCAGGCTCACTATTACCTCTCTAACATAGTGCTACTATATATTATTTTTCAGTCATAGGTGGCATTACGAATTATATTGTAGGCATGGCTCGTAAGACTATGATCGCCAGCAAGTGCTGCGGATTCTGTCAAGGCCTGAATAAACTCCTAGCAGTTCTCTTCAATTTCTCCTTTACTTTTCAATAATTGGTAGAAATCAGCTGCTGTTCTCACTCTGATGGAAATGTGGAGATATTCGTCTTCTTATTCTTCTGGGTCTTGTACTTCCGAGCCGTCAGTTCTCTGGGGCCAGTCTCAAGCAAGTTTCCGTTGGTTGGTAGCCTTAAATATGAATATATCGAGTTGTGAGTGAGGCTGATACCTCTCAGATCATAATTGGTTAGCGGCGTTATGTTGTGGTCATAGGGCTCGTTTCGGGAATCGGTGCAAATGATGCAAATCGATAGTAGCTACACACTGTCAGTGCGCTTCCAGAAGCTTTAAAGGCTACTAACGTGATGACAGGAACTTATACATTGATTCTGATCCGCAAGAACATATTTTTTTTGCATGCGGAGACATAGTTAAGTCCAGCTGTCTCCAGTTGTTGCATTTGTCCTTCAATAAGTGGTCTACCTCGGAATTACAGCCTAAACGGGTGCCAAATGCGATTATTTCTTCATGACAGCATTTTTGGAGAATGGTACATCTTCTTCAACACTTGGTATAATATGCGAGTCCAACAGGATCGTCATGGCCTGTTTAGGAATCATGGATCGGGTCCCCAACACTTGCATGCCGTCAATATTGGAAACTAAGGTCTCTATATTTCCCGTTTTCTCTTATAGTTTTTTGAAAAATCGCCAAACAAAAGTTGTAATGGACCTGTCTATTTTCAGCCTACCCTATCGCGGATACAATACGGGTGTCTTCTTTTGAGATCAGTACTAGCTGCTTTGTGTAACTCCAGACGACTGCCATAAATACGGATGGAGTATTATTAGTGCCAGATTTGGTCATATGGTAACGACTAAGAGTGTTCAAAGGACTTTCAAACTCGATTGGGTAGAATAGGATGTTATTTCAAATTATTCTACTTGGTTGGTTTTACTCAAAATTGAAATTTTTGTTTTAACTACATCTATTTGCAGCTCTCGTTTGAGCCAATATCAGAATAGATAAAATTTATACATTTTGACGACTTTGCCTCCTTTCAGTGATCAGGATAGCCATTCCTAACACCTGTGTATTCTATATTGGCATTTGTTGCTGTCTTTATTTTTAACATGCTATCGCAATTACAGATACTGCCGCTTAGAATTCTTTACTCGCCCGTAACTCTTTGAGATCTGTCTAGTTATAAATGATGTTCATCACTTCTCTCCCTCGCATTCCAGGCAAGCACACTTTGAGACTATGATCCAGTAAAAATCAATAACCACTATATGTCAATCATATGATTCTCAGACATGGATTCAATTTTCAGGGTCCAAGTCAACAGGTTTTGGTGAAGCGTTCATTCAGTTAAGAAGTCCTTAGAGAAAATAATGAAGTTTCCAACATTCATAAAGAATCAAACGCTCAATTATTTTAATTGGCTTTTTCAGGTGAGCTTATGGTTGGAGGTCAAAAGTGATGTATGTGAAGGTACCAGAACTACCTAATATTTCACCTCCTACTGAAAACTTAGTTTACTAACTATACATTTTTCCAGGACTTGTCAAACATGTTAATCGAAATTGAGTATAGTTATTCCACTTGTAAGGAGTTGATGATATCTTTGAAGTTGTGTGGCAGTGCAAGTTATATATTATATTCTCAACTTCTCAGTAACCTTAATTGATCCTTCAAGTAACTCTGGTTTAAAGCTCGATTATGTCACTTAAGGTTGTCTGCAGTCTAAATTATCATTCAAGAGTGAATTTTTTGTAAACTTTCATGTTCAGTTTAATAAAATAAAAATGGGCCTCATAAATGTCTTATGGGTTACCACGCATATCAGAATCGAGTAATACTTTAAACCAAAGTTACAAGCAGAATTGTTTGACAGTTGATCATGTATAATAGGCTAATTTGAAGCTTATAGTCAATTCACTGAAGTAAATGCATAAAGCAATTTCTGTATTAAGGTTGCGTGCAATATGAGGCCGTATTTTTAATATTTTTAAATGCGAGCCTTGAAAATCACGAAAACAATCGATGGAGGTGTGTCAAATTTAACAGAGCATTCTAATCACAACTTTGAATAATACAAGAGATTTACAAAGTGTTATATTTGGCTCATCTCCAAGTGTTTTAACTTCAGAATTTTTACATACCTTTGAGATAGAAGAATTAAGAGATACCCAACTTCACAAAATTGCATATCATTGATACCAATCTAACTGGAATGAGATAAAAATTCTTCATTATAGCCCATGGTTGTGATTCCGATGCGGTAATTTTATTTCCTCTAATATGAGTTATGATTGAGTTTAAGAATCTGAAAAACTGGACCTAAGACATGTCTCAAAACCTAGCAGATCAATTTGACATATTAAAAAGCGACCCCCTATTATTTAATTCTCAACTCATGTAACTGTAACAAAAGTCATGAATATTTAAAGGATATCAAGAACGTCTGAAGTGAAAAAAATTAGCTCATTGGCCTTGAAAAATATTTGGTCCCAAGCACTGTCAACATTATTTCCTTATGTTGTTAGTCACATTTATTTTACAGTCAAAATGATTCTACAAGCATTCAAGCCCAGCATTCTTGCAGGTTCCTAGAAATAATATCAGCTTCATATTGTTAATTAATACCTCAAGTTTCATCTATTATCTTTTCTTTGAAAAGTACTATGAATAAGATTTTGCTTTCTAAGTTAAGGAATCCAAGCAAAATATACCATTTAGTGCAAAACAGCATATGAAGGCCTTTTGGAAACGAAAGGAAATAAGTCTTCGATAGATAATAATTTTTAGCATTAAACGCATCCTGCATATGGTATGGCTTCGATCAATCTTTAATGCTAGTCTTCCAACCTTTTAACAGAACTTAAAGCGTATCTTAATAAAACCAGATTCAAAAAATTTAAATGTTCTAAATTCCGAGAAAGGAGATTTGTTGAAATTTACTATTATTTTTTAC
>JAJLWW010000120.1:56748-79454 GCA_030570935.1 Geotrichum klebahnii
AACATAAAATAAAAATAAACGATTACCAAGCACCTTCGAGAATTTCGTATTATTATCAGATCGTAGTTTTTCACTACCATAGCCGTGTCGCATGAATTAAAGCTTTCGATTAATCTTTGGAGTCCCGCCTTCCAGTTGAAAGCACAATCAGAAGGTACCACGTAAAAAACCTTTTGCAAGGAAAAAACCCATGGAAAGAGGAAAAAACCCATGGAATTAGGAAAAAACCCATGGAATTATTTTTTACCAAATTAACTGGTTCATACCCGTGTTTATCTCAAGACAACCCTAACAGCATATAATTTTGGATTTTAGGCATTATGGCCGAGTGGTTAAGGCGATTGACTCGAATAATCTAAGTCCGAGATCATCAATTGGGATTTCCCGCGCAGGTTCGAATCCTGCTGATGTCGTTTTTTGAAAAACATTTCACATCAATGTAGGGTAATTTCAAATCTGATTCGAACAAGTTTACACATACAAGTTACATCTTGGGCTTTTGCCAAACCAGCAATAGTTGTCATCTCCTTGTTAAAAGTCAACAAACTATGGCAGAGGTAACAGAGATTGACTTGAAATTTGATTCCAAGCTGCTAGATGAGCAGCCTGCCGAAAAGCAGCCACAATACATTTTAGCATGGGTGCACAAAGTGATAACCTACCTTGACCTCCATCCCGACCTCGAGGAAGCCACACAAACCCTCGTTGTCACTGAGTTGAATGATCTTCTTTTATATACGGAAAAGTCTAAAACACTTCCTGCTCTTTTATCTCAGCCTATTAGACTTGAAATTAGTAAGGCATACCAGCAAGTTTATTCTAATTCTCACCGAAGATTACTGTTCGAAACTATTACACTTCTTGTCAAGTTTATCAGTGCTTCAAAACCAGATCGCTTCTCTGATTTCAAACAGTAAGTTGAAAAAAGTTAAATTTTCCTGTTCTCTAAGTTAACAAATGATTTAGCCTGGCTGTGTCAATTCTTGGTTCACTGTATAAAGTTGCAGGGGATGGTGTATGTGCTGTTTAATCCCTTTTTTTTTTTAAAGTCTGACTACTAACGCTTAACTAGGCTGTTTCAACTGCTGCTCTTTGCGGATTGACTTTGGTAAAAGCATTAAAGGGATCTTCATCAGTATGTTATCTAAAGTTTTGCATTTTTATTATTATTCATTACTGACAATTTCTTATTAGTATACTGGATACCGCAGCTCTGTATTAAAAGCGCTGGCTAATGTCGTACTGTCTGCTGGCCATATTTTTGATGAATCTCTCATTAAGGACATCTGGAAAGCAGCTAAAAGTCATGTAGCTGATAAAGCTGCCATTGTTTCTGCAGCAGCATTCACTGTATTCCAGTCACTGGTTTATCATAGGGCCCATTTCAAAACTTCCTCAGATTTTGACACCCTCAAATCACTTTATCTGAAAGCGCTAGATTCCCCGTATGGATTAGTTAGGCAATCCGCTGCAAAATGTTTTGCTTCAGTCTTAGTTCAGCTTACTGCTGCTTATACGAGTCAACAAGAAACTCAGATTATTGGAAAAGCAAGAGCCGAAGAGGGCGAATCAGATCGAATCCCATCTGCACCATCAAAGACAAAAGCCCCATATGCTATTAGTTTCACCGAATCCCTTAAATTGTTCCAGGTTTCTTACACTCATGCAAGTAGCACTTCGCGTGTTCGCATTGGCCTCATAGAAACTCTAGCTCTTTATATTATTTCTCAAGATATCACCACAATTGAGACTCGATTTTTTGAAATCGCCAATTTAATGCTTGTAAGCATTTTAAGCAGTCCAAATATTTCAACTAATAGGCACAAATTTATTCTTGCTAGATCTCATGCACTGTTTATTATTAAGGATACCATTGCTGCTCAACTAATGGAAGAATTTGGTCAAACGTCTGCAATTAAAGTTTTGACCACTGAAATTTTAAAAAACTACCCTGCAGTTTTGGCTGAACAAGTCCAGCCCTCAAAAGCCACTTTAGTGGGCACTCTTGAGTGTGTAGAAGGGTTATTGGGACTATTGGGATCTGCTATTAGCCCACACTCAGAGATGCTTACTGCAAGTTTATTGCAAATACTTGTACATCCTAGTTATACTGTTCAAGTTGCTGCCTGTTCTTGCATCCGGACGCTAGTATTGATAACCCCAGCTCAAATCATTCCTTTGCTGAATAAGGGTATCACGCATATTAACAATGACCTCCCACAGCTAGCTTCAAAAAAGGCACAACCATTCAGTATTATTGGTTACGCTCGAATGGTTGCCATTCTTATCAGTCTGACTTATACAAAGCCATTGTACTCATCCATAGATCTGGCTTCCCGCATATTGTCTATGGCCACTGCTTTGTTAAAAGCTAACGGTGATGTTGATGTATTCACATCAACAGTTCAAGTTCAGGTTGCATGGCTTTTGATCAGTGGTTTAATGCCTTTGGGTCCTAATTTCATTAAAGTTCATCTCTCTCAATTACTGCTACTTTGGAAAAATGCACTACCCAAGACAATGGGAAAAGAGAAGTTTACAGAACGAAGTACTTTAGAATTATGCTATATTTATCATGTTCGTCATTGTGCACTGGGTGCATTGGTATCTTTTTTGGCTAGTAACAGCAAATTAATTACACCTGATGTTGCTCGTCGCGCCATTGGTTTACTTCTCAACACTACTCTTTTTATGAACTCAATTAACTCTAAGCATTTTCTCGACGAAGAGCCTTCTCATCTCCTAGATAGATCTATCACCTTACAAGATTATGATTATATGCTGAAGCGTCGTATTTTGCAGTGCTATGTTTATCTTTCTCAGTATTCCCATGCTATTGATGCGTTTCCAGCCAACGTATTACCATCTGCATTGGCTACGTTTGCTGACCCCGAGAAATTCACTTCTTTGAATCTCAGTACTGCCATCGCTGCGAATGCGGGTGCTATTGACTCTGTATGGCAAATGGCTGATAATTTTGCGTTCGGAGTTACAACGATGATTAATGGATTTGATCTGAGTGAGATTCAGTTAGACAAGAATTCAGGCCGTCATAAAAAGAGAAATTCAATTATGGAGCCCATCAAGGACGTGCAAGAAAAGCACTGGTTGTCTGAAACTGATTGGATTGATACTCTGGAGAAAAAAATTAATCTCCCCGTTCTTGATTGCTATGAGCAAGATGCTGATAGTCTACTTCATATTCAAGAAGATGGTCATCTTTATGTCAATCCAGGCCCAGCACCTTCTGCTGTAACTAATCTTTCTCTAGAGTTATTCTCCACTCTATTTCCCCTCCAGACAAGCAAGATCCAAGAGAGCTTGTTGGTGCAGTTAAATAAATATATTTCGGCTAGCTCCCCCAACCCAACTTATGGAAGACCATGTGTCGTCATTATCAACTCTGTTATTGCCATTCATAACTTACTTAGATTTACACTATCATCTAGTATGGTAAACCGTGAGCATATCAAGAGTCCCCGTGTTTTAACCGCCCTCACCCAAATCTTAAAGTCTATCCTGCGGAGTTCTGATGAATATGTTCGAAATATTGCAGCGCAGTCTCTCGGTATGGTTTGCTCTATTGCAGGATCATCATCTATGGCCGCTGAAGTTATTAAGGGATTAATTGATGAAGTTGTGGAAAACCGTGACCCTAATGCCCGAGGTGGTTGCTCTATTGCTCTTGCTTATATCCTTAAATATGTTGGTGGCATGTTTGCTGGACTTCACTTGAAGACTGTTTTAGGTATTTTGGTGTCTCTTGCTACTGATCCACACCCCACTGTTCACTTTTGGGCCCTTGAAGCTATTTCTATTACAATTGCTGGTGTTGGGTTGAACTTTGCAAATTATGCCTCTAATTCGCTTTCTACCTTGAGCAAATTATACCTATTGGAATCTCATGGTAATGAAATGCATTCAATTGCCTCTAGTAATTTGGAAGTACAGTATTCTACTCACCAAATTATTGCTCGATGTATTCATGCCCTTATTGACATTCTTGGTCCTGATCTTCAAGAAAGCTCAAAAAGCAGAGCTATTGTGTTTACGTTGCTTCAACAGTTTCAGCTTAGTGATGATTATAGATTAATAGTGGAGTCAATCCGAAGTTTGCAAGAACTTCTCATTTTTGCACCTAATATGGTAGATGTTAATCTATTTGCCAAACCTTTGACTAAGTATCTGATGGTTACATATCCTACACCACTGAGAGATGCTGCTATTGATGGATTGTATCAGCTCATTCGAACACATCCCTTGGACATTTTTACTATTTCGGGTACCGAACTGAAGTTAGACATTTGGTTGGCCTATAACCTTACTCCTGAGAATAAATCTATCAAGCGCTTTATCCAGATCTGGCTTGGACAGACCGCAGGACGAGAACCTTTAGAATGGGTTGCTCGAATTCAAAAGGTGTTGTTTAAGTCTCGAAAGAACTTTAAGCCAGAGGTTTCACAAGCCAAGAAAGTTGTTGAATCCAACCTTGCTGACGAAGAAGTGGAAGGTTTTGCCAATGCAAATGATTCAGGAGACAAGAATGCTGATGCTTCGTTTGATGAGCCCTTAAAGTGGCAGACTCGAGCACTCGCTGTCGAAATGTTGCGAGAGCTAATTCGTTTAAATTTGAAGGGCAAGTCACATGATGAAATTACACGATCACCACTTTTATTTAAAGTTGGAGATATCATTCGCATTGCGTTCACTGCATCTACTTCGTCTGTGATTGAACTTCGATTATTGGGAGTTCAATTATTAAATGACATTCTTACTACGCTTCAGGATGTTGAAGATCCCGATTTCTCAGAGGTTGCCCTTTTGGAGCAGTATCAGGCTCAAATTGGCTCAGCTCTAACTCCTGCATTTGCTGGTGACACATCACCAGAACTGGCAGCCCAGGCCATTAGTGTATGTGCAACGTTTATTGGAATTGGTATTATTAAAAATGTCGACCGCATGGGTCGGATCTTAAGGCTCTTAACTGCTGCTTTAGAAAGTTGTTCTGCTAAGTCCATTACTTTAGGGGATTTAAAGACACTGAGTCCTAACGCACAAGTCATGCTGCGAATGGCAGTTTTGTCTTCGTGGGCTGAATTACAAGTATCCAGCTTGGCCCAGGATTATCTTATTGATGTAGTCAAGCCTTACATTAATATGCTTGTCCCGCTTTGGTTGTCATCACTTCGAGAATTTGCTCAGCTACGCTTTGAACCTGAGCAATCTTCAGGCTTGTCTTTAGCCGGATCCTCGATTGACCACATGTATTCTGCATTGTCACGAAATAGTGTGTTACCATTTTATCAAAAGTCATGGTTACAATTGGTCGACGCCATCGCATCTCTTATTGAAGTTGACAGAAAACTTGTATTCGACATTATGGATGAAAAGGAGCGTTCCATTGCCAATTCTGAAAAGGAAGATATAAAATATAGCAATGAGCCTGCTGCCTTTTTCTTTGTCTTGTTTGGAATCTGTTTTGAGTCTCTTATTCGACCTCAACAGACAATGGGCAATGAAAATAGCAGCAGTCAGCCTGAACGGCGAATTCAGATTTTGACGGCACTTCGACGAATCTTACATCCTCAAGTGTGCGGTAATGCTATTTACAAAGACATGGTTTTTGTTGAGACCGTTGATATTTTGGATCGGGTGATGCTTACTGGTACTGTTGAGGAACAGCAGGCAGTGGTAGAGATTGCCTACCGACTATGTATCAATCACCCAGGAAATGGAACCAATAACTCTGCTGTCGAATCTGAAGATGGGTTGTCAGACAATGTCGATCAATTGTTTGAACTAGTAAGGGTTGTAATGTTGGCATTGACTTCAGTATTCCCATATTTGACTGATTCAGCCCGAACTGGAGCCCCAGCCTTGAATAACAACCTCAATCTAATTCGTCTTGTGCAAAGTTCCTTAGATTCCCTTGTTGACATGGTTGAGGTATTTCCACATATTATTAGGGTGGATCTCTATGCTTGCTTATTGTATGTGTTTGGAAAAATTCTAGAGAAAAATGAGTCAGTCGCATTATCCAAATTATCACTGATTCATCTAAAGAAGCTGTTAAGCAACATGATGAATACTTGGGATCAGCTAGAGGACGCTACCACATCTTCCCGAGAGTCTATCGAAACGGCAGTAGCCACAGCAACATCACATTTTGTGAGCTCTTTAAAGACAGAAAAAGAACTGTCTACAAAAGAGATTAGCTTGTTGGCTATTGCTATTCTGTTTAACATAACGTCTAAAGTTATGAAACCTGATACACCTTATGTGGATGAATTGGCAGGTTTATTGGTAGAGAGTTTAAGTAATAGTGCATTCCAAAACGTGGCGAGTGGATGTGTTCAAACTCTTCTTATATCTTCCTTTACCAGTGAGGTTGGTAAAGCTCTTACAATCAAGACAATTCCACAGATGGTATCACTGGCCACTGAAGACGGCTACCCATTTTCAGATGCTGATGAATCTAATGGTGATAGTCCCGCCACTTCACCTCAAGTCAACCTTGTACCTAAATTGGTAATTGAGATTCTTGTCAATTTCAGCAAAAGTCTTCAAAGTAGTCCCAGTCAACTTGAGTCTTTGCTAGCCATTACTGTACCGTTATTATTATGGTTTTCAGATGAAGAAAATAGTTCTATTCCTATTGCACAACGCAACAAGTTTGTAAACAACAAATTGTTAGAGCTTGTAGCTTGTGACAGTGCAGTGTTTAAGAAGTTGTTACAGCATGGATTGTCGGAATGGCAAAGAGAGATGGTTGAATATATTATGCTTGCAGCAAGTGGCCAGTCTAGTGGTAGTGGAGGAGCAAGACAAGGAGCTTTGGAGGCCGAAGCTGATCCTGAAACTCATATTCAGTTGAAGTCTTTTGCCTAATGAGTAGGATGTGATGTTCGTTAATGATATAAATTAATGATATTCAAACGCAATGTATAACATGAGTAGAACCAAGTAAATGATAGATATAAAAAAAAAAAATATGAAAACTTTTTGATTATTGCAATGTAAACTTCATTTTTCAATTTTATTTCTCTAAAGCAAAGTGGGAAAGGTAAAAAAAAGAAACATAAATTATCATTACTACTCAGATTTAATTAACACCAACAATACCCTTTATATATTTGATTTCATATCAACAAAGATTTATTCAGTTTCTTCAGGGTCACCAATTCCATCTTCATAAATTGCAAACACGCATTCCGATTCAGGCAAGCATGGTGAATCATAAATCTTGCAAATTCTCTGTACACCTCGTCCCTTCCGCAGTGAGAGTCGCGTAGTTGAAGCATGTGCAATAATATTTCCTCCAATAGGCTTTTTCGGGTCAGCATTAAACATAGATGCTGCACCATCTACCTGAGCCACAACCTGGTTAGTAATTACCACAGCAATTCCAAACTCATCAGCAAGACGTTGGAGCATTCGCATGTATTTAGCAACATGTGCCTGACGAGCTGAAAGCTCTCCACGACCACTAAAGTCAGTTCTGTAAAGAGCCATGATAGAGTCAACAATGAGAAGAGAAAATCGAGATTCTGCCATCATAGCAGCTGCCTGGGTTAACAGTTGTAATTGATGATCAGCATTGTAAGCTCTTGCATAAGCTACATTATCCAATGCCACGGGCCCGTCCAGACCATATCTAGTTCCAATGGAGAGAAGACGTTGAGGGCGGAATGTTCCTTCAGTATCAATATACAAACATTTACCTTCACCACCGCCCATATCAATAGGTAGTTGGCATGTCACGGCAAGAGTATGGCACAATTGTGACTTTCCTGTACGGAACTCGCCAAATATCTCAGTAATAGAACCTGTTTCAATACCACCACCCAAGAGGGTATCAAGTTGTTTTGAGCCAGTGGTAATAGAAATAAGTTCAGATCGTCGTTGGTGAAATTCCGTAGCAGTTGTGAATCCCATGGGCACGTACTTTGAGGCTTCAACCAACAGTTTGTCGGCCTTGGCCTCGGAGATGCCTTTCACTGTGAGGATGGTTCGTTTGGGGCTGAAAAACAGAGAGAAATGAAAAATGTAAGGTTAGCGCGACAGTTCTAGTGTAAAAATACTTGAAGGCAAAGACATACGTATAGGCAATACTTTCAACAGTATTGTATCCAGCTTCCATGAGCTTTTTGATATCAGAATTAGTGATTCCATTTCCCTAGAAGATTAAAATCAGTCAGCATATATATAAATTGGTGGCGCGAAATCATCAAGTTAGAGCAATGGAAAAAAAATTATTTACCTCTAAACGAGAAATGAGAACAGGTCCACAGGAGACATCGTCGTCGTCAACAACAATCTGGGACGTGTCTTGCATTGTAATATTGAGATCTTCAGAAGGCATATTTAGTTATAAAGTTGGACACGATGGTTAGTTAGATAGATTGAAAAAAAATAAAAAGAGGGAAGGTGGAGGAAGAAAAAATAATTGAAGGTTAAAAAAACACGTCTTGGTCACGTAACGTGTCGAGAGGTCACCCGAATAGGAAATTAATTAAAATGAGATCTGGATGTGTTCACGTGGTCTATTGGCCCAGCAACGCCATGATTTCTTTTTTCGATATTTTTCACGCAGCCAGCCCACACTGTTTGAGTAATTGTGCATCCGCAGTGAGAGCCATGGACCGAACAAACAAAGGTGGACAAAGTTTACCTTGGAAGTGGATGTGGACATAAACTTGGACATAAACATGAACATTAATATCAACATTAATATCAACATTAACATATATAAACATAAACGTAAGCCATGATAGCTTGAAGGACTGTGCATAGAAAGTTAACAGAGCAAGAAAAAAACAAAGTAAAACTGAAATAAAACTGAAATAAAATAGAAATAAAATGAAATTATACATTGGATGCTGCAATCATCAGCTTCATCAATCCATGAAATGGTGTGCCTTGGAAGCAAGGAGATTCTTAAATAGTGTGGTTTCCTGAGATTTGACTGGTGGCCTTTGCTATGAACTCTGTAAACTTTCTAAACTTTCTAAATCTCTTAAACTTCATTTCCTTATTTATATCCCATCATGAGCCATTCAAATTTTAAACCAGAATCCTGTTTCACCACTGCGTCATGCTTTGATGTGTCTAAGAGCCATATGTCTTAAGGTGTTTGTTTGTTGTCTGAAGTTACACCAGGTATCAGTAACAGTAGCAGTTACAGGAACAATAATAATAATAATAATAATAATAATAATAATAATAATAATAGCAGGAAAGTAGCATTGAACCCGATTACGCATCTCTTATAAAATTTTAAAATGAAATTATTCTCATTTAGTCAAGGTTTTCGTGATTTCTTTTGTATGAACTTGTTGTGGGGACATTTTTAATTCTTTACAGAAATGAAAAGAAAAAAAAATTAAAAAAGAAAAAATTGGCAATAAAAGGTAAAATAATAATTTAGCATATATAGACTCTATGAAATAATGTAATAAAAGGGATTATTATTTTTTTTATTATCAGTAAAAGTGAATTTCAAGACGAGTTTTGTTTGAAATTTGAATATTGAAATATCAAGACTTTTAAGAATATTGTGTTTTGTGTTTCTATGCTTAATGTGTACCTGTTTGTGTCTTGATTAATATCACAAACAAACAACGTTTGTGACACACTTGACAGCACAGGAGCCAACTATCCAAAGTACCCATTGACAAGGCATGCAACTTTCTTATTTTCAGTGTTTATTAGTTTGCTTCTTCTCTGTGCGTGCTAAGGTAGTCATGCCCACTTCCTCATTACATTACAAGGGCATGCCTTAAGCTCAAGCATTTTTAGATATTATTTTATCCATTTTTAATGAAATAATTATTTTCCATGCTCATTGAGCTGCAACTTGCAGCAGAGACAATAACTCCATTTCAAGGTCAAAAGTTTGATCCAAATGTTAGAAGAAAAGTGCCAATACAAATCCAGGCTTAAATTTAAATCTCAAAGACTCCTTCCATACCACTATTAGGGTCCCTCCCCTAACTCAATGTAACAACCTCTGATGATACCTTTAGTTAACTAAGAATGTAAACATGGTAAGTTTATTCCTAGAAACTCTTTACTAGCAACCTTTTTTTTTGGCTTTTTTTTGTTTTCTTCTTATGCCATTTCTACAACATACATCTATATTTTTCTTTATACTCCAGGCAGTATCTTTTATTTTATTCCTGTATTTTTAATTATTATAATTTTTTTTCATCTTCTCACCTCTTCTCTAATTTTTTTTTCTCTCTCTCTCGTTTCTCTCTTTTCCTAGTTTTCTCTTGTTTCATCTGCTAATTCCCTTTCTTCCGTCCTTCTGTTGCATAGTCGCACGAGTCAAGGCTGCGATATTACAAAGTTCAACATGATGTTGAATTATAATGCTGATGATCGACATGATATTCAGCCGTCAACCGAATCGCTACTGCTCTCCGTCTCGCCATACTCTCAACTAGCACTATGGAAACGAAAGAGATCAAGGTCATTATCAGACCATTCTCGAAGTCAACCAAATGTATCACGTTTTCCGCCAACGTCATTTCCATCCATGGATAGGTCTTCCTCGATTTACTTACGCCGGACGACCAGCTTCAGTTCAATTGGCAAACCGAGGTTTGATGGTGCCTCTCAATCAGATACTGGGTTCAATGCTTCAACTTTAATGACCCAATCTGCAATTTCGCAAAGCATAACAGGTAACAATAAAATGAAAAGAAATAGCGTCAACAATAATAAACCAGAGAACTTCGTTATAAATACTGCCAGGTCCGCTGGGCGGGACCGGAAGCACAAATTACTGCTCTTGCCAAAAGTCAAAGTCTCTGTAAAAAAGCAGCCAATTCCTGATCCTGCTCGTCTCGCCTTGAAAATTCCATCTATTAAAGTCGATACTACTCTCCCTGTCACTCCTCTCGATTGCACTTCACCAGTATCCCTGTCTTCGTTATTCGACTCTTACTTTTCGCCTACTCTCTCTAATTCCGACCTTACCGACGCAACAACCAGGACCTCGCTTTCAACAGACGCTTCTCCCAGTAATTCATGTAAATTTCAGAGTGACCAGCATCACCGCAGTGTTCTGGCACCCTCTGAAAAGAACGAAACCGCCATTACATTGATTTGTGGTCCATCCACGCAGCCTGGCAGCACGGGCGTAAGTGGCTCAACCATCAATACGTCATCTGCTGACTTTCACGCACTGACTTCGACCTTTAGCAACTCCTCTGCCAGTTCTTCATCCTCTTCTTCGTCATCTTCCTCGGCGTTTCTTCCACACGTTACTTGGATTGGTGCTTCTGTTTCTCAACAATTAGCAGTCACAAAATCCAATAATACTGGTAATAACAGTAATTCTAGTGGAACCACGGTAATCTTTCCAGAACAAAAAGTCCCAGGTTCTGCTCCTCCAAATAGTTATCCCATTCATCCCCCTGAATCTGATTCTTCCGCAGCTGATTTGTCCCACCTTTTTTCACCACCCAAAACAACCCAAAACAGCAGTGAATTCAAACTTAATAACAATAAAATTAATTTTTCGTCACCAAATTTCCTCTCCAACACCACCAACACCACCCCCATCAACAACAAGGCCAACCACGCCAGAGAAGAAGTTCCCCTATCAAGGTCCAATACTCTTCCTCCCATCTCCCTGTCCCCTCACTCTCCTTATTCTACCAGTGCACTCTCTTTTTATTCTTCCTCCCTGTTACACACCCCTACTGACTTTTGTCCGTATTGTGACAGTTATCATACTACTCAGTATTGTCCAACAAACTCTGTATTCACAGCTTTTGAATCTACTCAGCTATACAATAGGCATCTGTCTCTAGATTTGGAACGCTCCCTATTTCGCCAGAATCCATCTAGTGTTCATTCCACTTCGCCTCACGCAAGCAATCGCTGGTATTCGCTTCCTTCCCCTGTTGAAGTCTTGAATAAACCTTTACCACCGCTACCACCCACGAAAAATCCCCACGAGTTGCCCGATACTGTGACAAGCAAGTCAGTAAAAGTCAAAGTCAAAGTCAACCATCATCAGCGCCCTAGTAGTTCTGTGAATGACGAGACAAACACATCCTTGTCGCAACCCCCCCCTCTGTTGAATAAAATGTCTTTGCTCAAACCTCACCGTCAAGTCTCTACCGCTACTTCTACTCAGAACTTGCTTTCTTCTTCTACATCTGTAGGTCCATCCACCGCTGCCAGCAATTCCTCTTTGAATAGAACTCAAAAACGACCCCATTTTTTTCGCCGTTTGTTTGGAGGTGGAGGGAGTAGTACTACGATTTCTCCCCGTTCCAAGACCAGCACGGTCACACTGTCTAATACCACAGCAGACACTACTTCAGACCCCATTTCTTCTGCCGTCGTTGGTACCTCAAAGGTAAGTTATTATTATTTATTATCCTATACTGTCTCATATTTTGTCTTTGTCTTGCGTGACGCTTTTTATTTTTTTTTTACACAGATGTTTTCCTGATTTTTCGCCTCTTTTTTTCTGTCTTTTTGTGTTGAAACCTTCGTGGTATTGATTGCGAGGGTGGTCATAAACTCTAAGATGCAGGTTATAGAAAGCGCGTTGAATCTTGAATCCATCAGGTAATGGTGCTGAAATCTTGTCAATTTTTGTCAATTTTTGTCAATTTTTGTATGGAGATTGCTGCTGTCCCAGCGATTTTACATGATGATACCCACTTTTTTCTCCTCGATTCAACACTTTATTATAATTTTGTTATTATATTGTCACTTTTTTATTCTCCAGAATCTCCACGATATTCCTGATAATTTTTTTTCTTTCATTTTCATTTTCATTTCCTTCTGATTCTTTTTTTATTTTTTATTTTTTTTATTTCATCTCCTTGATAATTATTATTATTATTATTTGTTCTCTCTTTCTTTTTTTTTTTTTTTTTTTTTTTTTTTTTTTTTTTTTTTTTTTTTTTTTTCTCTTGTTATCAGAATTTCTCTTTTCTAACCTCCTCTCTCCAGGAAAAGGACACATCCGTCTTAAAAACCACCCCAGGACTACTGGCATTGCCAATTATTGGTACTACCCAGACTCTTGAATCTGCCTCGGTAGAAAGTTCCCAGACCCCTGCCACAGATAAAGACAAGAAAAGCGCAAATCCTAGATCTCAGCGCAGCTCCTTGTCTACCACTTCCTCGGACCATTTGGTCTCAAACGACTACTCCTCCCTTTCTACCTCAAGTGAGAATCCTGCATCAGTTGCGGCCACCTCTTCCTCTGCATCGACCTCTGCGCGTGCATCTGCTTCTGCTTCTGCCTCTGCGTCTGGTCTCGCCGAGTCTGCCCCTGTAATCCATCAACGCCACAGGTCACAGTCTTCCTCCGCTGGCTCATCTGATACCACGGACACAAATACAACCCTTAAAGTCGTCACCAATAATCTCTCTCCACGCACCCCCAAGTCCTCTACTTCCTCTGTCATCTCTCAATCTCTTGACGTCACTCCTATAAGACCTCCTTTTATCACTGGCCTCGACAATTCTCAGCCTAGGTTAATGCTGGATATTGAACCTTCTTCTCCCTTTTTTTCCAGCGAAAAGAATATGCTTAACTTCGATAGCCCTGCCACTAAGCCTGCAGAAGAATCTGCTGATATGCAACCTCAGGTTGAGTCTTCTTCAAAAGAATCTTTGGTGGTCCCAACTTCCTCTAAAGATGAAGGCAGTTTGTCGAAAAACTCTCAAAGTGAAAAAACGTCTGATGCGTCACTCCCCAGCACTCCTCTTCTTCCTTCATCTCCTTCCATTAATTCACAGGCCGATGACTACTTCACCCCCGCGTCTAATGCATCTGTAGCATCACTCAATTCTCCTGAATCTCAAGTAACCAAATCCTCCACTGATGCTGAAACGCTTTCGCAAAATACTTCGTTTCAAATGTCTCCTTCTTCTACCAGTAATATAGACCCTGCTTTGCTTGCAGCCATCACTAACACCGAAGCTCAAAATATGGCCTTGGACTTTTATCATGGTACCGCCAATTCTGTCCCCATGGACGGCTATGCGAGTTGGATGGGTGATGAAGGTAACTTGCAGAAAGATACACGCGATGCGTTCATGCATTTATTTACTTGGAAAGGTAAATCTATCCTTGCAGCCTTGCGTGATCTGTGTGAGAAGCTCTATATGAAAGGAGAGTCTCAGCAGTTGCATCGAATCATGGAGTCGTTTTCCAATGGATGGCACTCAATGAACCCAAAGCATGGATTCGTGGATGCAAATGTAGTCTACACTATTGCATACGCACTACTTCTACTCAACACTGATCTGTATGCTGCTGACCATACTGCCAACAAAAAAATTTCAAAGTCCAAGTTCGTGTCAAACACTATGGAAACCATCAAGGGTCATATTGCTACACTGTCGGCAGAAACTAAAAATACCATTCAAAGCAAGGTTTCCCAGCCTGTTGAAACGCGGACCGCCCACCATCGCATGTCATCATTTTCATACACCATGGGTTTGAATAAGGATGACTCTCTTATCCTGGTTAATGAATGCCCTATTCCAATGCTCTCACGAGAATGGCAATTCCAAATCGAGTCTGTGCTGAAGGTTTTTTATGCTTCGGTTTCCAAAGACGCGTTGGAACTTCATTGTTCTGACCCTCATGCCGCTGCTAGCCGCCAAATGTCTTTGTCCCATTCTAGTGGGTTATCCAGTATGTCTTCATCTACTATGGCCAGTCATGGCATGGCTTCTACAAGTTCATTTTCTTCTACATCTTTCAATGGTAGTGTCAATAATTCAGGCAATAACTTGATGCCATCGCTGTCACTCACTCCTTCTATTCGCCAAACATCCAGCTCTAGCTCCATCTTCGGTAGATTGGCACTCAACCGCCTACGAAACAACCGAAGCAGCTACGATTCGTATAATCAAAGCAGAATTGATGTTGGCAGTGAACGCAATACTGATTCTTATCGCCGTGATTCATTCAACTCTCTATTTTCTATGGAATCCACTTATTCTTCTGCGTTTGGATTTAATCGACATGCAGTTGGATTTGCTGGTCTTTTAGCTAGCTCCATGATAAAGGAAGACGAGACTGCTGCTGAGGAATCATTTGGAGATTTTTCCAAGATTGAAGAAGAGCTTGCCAAAGAAGTCGAGCTTGAGCTGTTGGGTGCACCTTGGGCCAAAGAAGGTCTGCTGAAGTATCGGCCTTATATTGACCCCAATTCTGGCAAAAAGTATAAACGCAAAGACTGGATTCAAGTGTTTGTTGTTGTTCAACGAGGTCAACTCAAAATGTTTAAGTTTGACCGTGATTCATCTAGCTCAACGTCTGCAACAGCTGCCGCAGGAGGCGTTGTTGGTGCAGGTAATTGGATGGAGAGCGCGAACATGGTGGATGGGTTCCATCTATGCCATACCATGGCGCAAGAACTGCCGCCTACTAAAAAGGCTCGTGGTTATTCTGCGCTTTGGTCTTTGACGCTCCCTCAGCATGGAGTGCTAGTATTTGAAGCAGGAACAAAAGAAATCGCAAAGGAATACGTTTATACTTGTAACTATTGGGCTGGAAGACTTTCAAAAGAGCCATTTGATGAACCAGTCAGTTCTATGGAATACGGATGGGGAGCACCCTTGGAGGGCATTGAAGAGGATGAAACTGCAGGAACAGATGCTTCGGCTGTGAGTTCAAAAGAACCGCCACGTCTTTCCCACAAGTCTTCTACTTCTGCGCTAGGCCGTGTGCTTCCTGGAGACCGATTAACCATCAAAGAGTGGCGACCCTCTGGACAAAGTTTAATTGTGTCTGACCTGAATGAAGAAAAGCAAGCCACAAATTTACGAGACTATGTCACAACAGCTGAGCAAAATCTTTCACACCACAATGCTTTACGAGCCAGAATGGTCCAGGCTTTCACTCCAAATAGTCCAAATTTTAGTCGCGCCCATGCTAACTGGGAACGCAAATCACAGTACTTGTTGCAGCAATTCATTCGCTACAAGATCTATGTGGATTGTCTAGAAAAGGCATTGGAAGATAAAGCTAGTAAGAATCTTGGGAGCAATGGATTTAGTGATGACGATGTCACTATCAATTCCCCTCCAGTTAGTTGAGCTGATCTAAGCTTCCGTTGATGGCTCGTCTAATGAGAAAGCATTATGGGCGAATAGGTGTAAAAGAAAGCGCAGGAAACAAGAGTTATGTTTATTAGAGAAAGGAATCATCTTTCAAAAACAAAGGATGAAGGAACGAAATGAATGAAAAAAAATCCCCAAAAATACTTTCTTTTTGTTTAGTTTGTCTTTTATTTTGTTCAGTTTATTATTATTATTATTATTATTATTATTATTATTATTATTATTATTATTATTATTATTATTATTATTATTATTTGTTTGTTTTTTTTCAATTCATGGCAAGTCGATTATAATGTGTTATAATTTGGCATGCACAAACATATTTGACCTTTATCATATTCTGTTTTATATTTTGTTTAATATCATTATTTTTTTCAAGTTGAAATGATTTCATGTATTTCATTATTTTAAACATTTTCCAGTGTACTCTAAGTTGCCAATGCCTTGCCAACTCAAGAAAGATCTCATACTTGACATTAGATTAGATTAATTCATGACTGCTTCAGCACATATCTGAATCTGTCAAGGCCTTCGAGTAGCTACATTGTTCAACCTTTTATTACTAGTCTATAATAGAAATTATATACTGTATATACGTATATTAACAGATTGATAAACGATTATTAAAAAAAATTTATTCAAGATTTATTTAATTATATAGGAGACTACATAGAGAGGATCATAGGCATATGAAGATGATCGAGATGGCACTACAATAAACCAAAATCAAAATACATAAGCAGATATGTATTCGAGAATTGGTCAGAACCATTAATAATTTTTTTTTGATGGTGATAATACTCATAGCATGATGAAAAAAGATGATGCAAAAAAAAAAAAAAAATAACAAAAGAAAACAGAGCAAAGGAACGTCAATAGATGGGAGGGTTCATCAAAAGGATTGTGGGTCATAAAAGCACCTGCCATAAGGGATCAAGCGTATATGTGGATGTGTGTGAGTGGTTTTTTTTTTTTGTGTCAACAAGGTAAAGACATTGTGATTTTGGCAGGCGGAATAAAACAGATCCCTGAATCAAAATCAAAACACTTCAAATACCAATGGACTTGGCAATAATAATAATAATCAAAAAATTCTTCAGTCATGCAGGAAATAAATAAAAATAAAAATAGCAAGGGAGTGGTCGTGTTCGTTTTGGTTTTTGTTGTTGTTTAGCGTTGCTAGAACTACAAATTGTAGTAAGCTGTATTAGACTACGGTCGCCTAGGCATATGCCTCCGCTTCAAGCATACCCGATGGTGTCTTATATATGAGACCATATGGTACATCGGGCTCTGGTTTAGCGATTCTCGATGCATCATCAGGTGCGACCAAGCCTAAATGGTTATAGCCTGTAGTAGGATCGTAACCATCAACCATTGAGAGGTCAGCTCGTCGGACCTTTTGAAATAATGGAATCAGTGCGTTACCAGGGTTATAAAGCAAGAAGTTGAGCGATTCGAGGGTCAAGGCGTACGACTTGTTTTGGAATCGCTTGAAATTCCAGCTGTATGACAGAACTGTCAGAATGATAATAAGACCTCCATAGACCGCAAGCAATATAATGGTCGGGAAGATGTCGACATATGTCTCAGGAGTGAATGTAGTGTAGATTTTTTGAGTACCAGTAAGTGAAGCCATATTGATGAAATCATCCTGAGATGTCGTGAACATCGGGGTGACCGGAAGTGGAGCCCCGGAATCAGAGTGTGTTCCGCCAGTGTATTTAACTCTAAACTTATCTAGCAGATCAGTTGGTTTTGAGTACCTAGTGATTTGAACTTGGTAGTGGTATTCCACGAGGTTGATAGTATTGTTGGCAGAGGTAACTGAGCTTTCACGATACACTGAACGTTTTGTCAGAGCGTAAGATTGGAACAAATCGGTTTCTGCAGTAGTATTACGCAGACCTAAAAGAGCGTACTTGACAGTGGTGTCTCCACCGGCTTGTAAATCGGATTCCAGGGTTGATTTGTCATAGGTTGTTTTGTTTGTATATTCGTAAGTGTAATTGAACATTGAGGTTCCATTTTCGTTTGAAAACGGCTTTTGTTCACCCAAGTATTGGTAGTATTGGTCCAAGTTATCAGAGTCTGACCAAATCTGCGAATCAAACTTGACTAAAGTGAACTGCACGTAATCAAGAGTATACAGACCAGCAACAGCGAATGCATAAGTGTTCTGCATGGACAAGCCAGAAGAGGACTGGGATACCATAGGGATATCGAATAATGCGGGAGATCCGTCATCTAGTATTTGAACGCTGACTGTACCAGGAGAGGAGGCAGGTAAGGCCTCAGCTGTAATTCCATCAATTGACATTATCACTGTAGTAGTTACACTGTTATTATCGCTAATGGAAATCCAGTTGAGGTCACTAAGAGATACAGAAATGTTTCCGCTAAATTGGGTTTCAGTCTGGCTTGAATGGGCAATATCATTGTTCCAATACTCAGTAGGGAGAACAGACTGGGGGAAATTTGTGTGTGATTCTGGTTTGGGTCCTAGGTAACTATCGCCAATAACTGGATATTGCACATTACCGTTGCTTCCGTACTTATTTTTAACCTCCATATTAGTGGTGTTCAACACATCAGGGCTGGCTACTGGCGTATTTTTGAGTTCAGAATGCGAGCTTTGGTAAACCGCAGTGGAGATGAAAGTGGCTACAAGTCCAACCCAAGCAAGTAAAAACATACCTAAGCAGGATCCCAAGGGTTTACGGCCTACTTGTCCAATCATATATCGTTTCTTGGTGAAGCTAGTGAATGCCATACGAACTTGTTCAATAAAAGGTTGGTGTGTCAGATGTACAAACATCGAGTACTTAGTGCTGAAAGGTGAGATAGCCATTGCCAGAGCAGATAGCAAACAGAGCACCAATATATTGGCGACTACTGTCAAGATTTGTCCGAGAATTGCTCGGATAAGAATCTGCATTGTAAGTTGTTGATGAGCGAGAGTAAAGCAGAAGTTAAAAAAAAAAACAGAGTTTAAGTGAAATGAATAAAAAGTTTGATTATTCACACTATCGTGAAATATATCTAGAATTCGTCAACGTAGGAAGAAAAAAGAGGGAAAAACCAGAAAAAGAAGGAACTGGTAGAGGAAAGCAAGTGTATTTATATGTAAATATATCAGAAACTAAATAGAATAAAGGTAAACAAGAGAAAAAAGTAAATAATAAATAATCAGCAGAAAACGCCGGAGAGATGTTTGTGTGTCATAGGGTGGCATTAGAGTAAAAAAAACCAAGAATCACTAATAAAATAAAAAATAAGAAACCTATGGTAATTTGGTATTATATTTTTTTATCCAACATCTTTATATAGATACCCATAGTATCAGCGACACGAAAAAAGGCTAGACACAAAGATCAATGTTGATGTTTTTCCTAATTGAGCGCAACAAAAAGAAATGCGGCTGGTGTTGAATTGGCGCACAAACGTGTGCTTTTTTTTTTTTTTAAACACAGGAGACAAAATATCGAATATAAAAATTTATACTTTAATACTTAAATACAAATTTATATAAAAGGGTTTATCTAGTTAAGATAAATACTAATAAACGATAATGATGGTGTTTTCAAATAACTTTTACTTTTAGCCAATATCACAAGCCTCTAGGACTAGGCCCAAAGATAGATAGTATGACTTTTGTAGCAACTAAGGAAAAGATGAAGAGGAGTTAACGAAAAATCGGGATGCCATGCCAATAAGTAAAACTTTAGAGTATTTTATTTTGTTTTGTTTTATTAATATTTTAGTTGTATTTCATATAAAATCTATAAATAAGTCAAAACCTTTGTATTCGCCACAGTTAAACATTTGAATCCTTGAAATTCAATGCATATCCAATATACATGGTTGCCTCTTTTATGTTGGCACAAGCACTGACTGAACCTTTTAACGCGGCGTCTAATAAATCATGTTGTCATGTTTAAACTCACATATAGCATGAAAATCATATACTATTAACCACTGGTGTCCAATAAATAAAAATATATCTCAATCAAATCCCTCTCAGGATAACGAGACACCTTCTTTCAATCAAACGCATCAATCAAAGAGCTCATGATACCACGTATTACTACTAAATGAACAAAAAAACTGAAGTAGCTACAAATAGAGCTCATCTAGGTCACCCAACTAACTTTAACTATTAGAGTTAACCAGTTTTCTCCTCTCATGGCTGTTCCCTTTACGCGCGCGCACCCAACCGGTAAACTAACGGACTCAGCAGTCAGACGAGCTAGATGACTTCACCTTATTGCTGTCCTTGACATAGCAACATGCACCCCTTTGTCAAGGTATCTAATTACCTATATGTCTATGATGAATTAGCGAGAAGATTCTTCAGCAAAAGAGGAGGTCTAAATATATAATCATATATAATCATGATATTTATAGTATAAAATTTATAAAATGCATATACTTATCTAAACGGGTGAACCGAGGAGTTAGCTAGCCACCACTGAGTACATCAAAGTATATTGGTACCATGGCTGAGCTCTAGCAGAAAAAGTATATCCAAGCCAACAACTGTATCAATTATAAATCAGATTCTCTCCTTTGACGAGTCCCTTCAGAGATCATACTGAAAATATAACAATGAACTAAGCCCTGATGTTTATTTCATATACCAAACTCAATATAAGTAGGATGTTCTCCGCCTAATATCGAATAATTAAATCTTAGTGGATCTCTACCCACCATTTGTATATTTGAGTGTGTTGGTACTATGACTAGGTAGTCCAAAACTAAATTTAAAACTTTTTTCTAGAAAAGCAACGTGTTGAGTTGCATTTTATTTCCTGTTTAAGATACAAAGTAAAAATATGACAACCGAGGGATTCGAACCCTCGCCTCCGAAGAGATAGGAACCTTAATCCTACGCCTTAGACCAACTCGGCCAGATTGCCTGAAATGTTGACTTTAAACTTTTATTGACTTACATCAGGGCATAGAGTAAAAACGTCAATATTTATGTTGACGGCTATAAATCAGCTAAATTTGAATATTAGAAACTGGAATCTTGGCTCAAATAATGAATACCAATTCCTTATTTTGAGGTAAAATAGGAGTATAGCTACTAAGTTAATATGTGGACCCGAATTGTCGTATTTATGAACATTACAATACCAAGTCTTACAAACAATTTTATAGTTCAAGAGAGAAGACAGTCCTGGAAACGAATATAGATAACTATTTTCTTTTGTATTTCATTGTTTTATTTCTTCTGATTTAGATTTCTTTGTTAGTTGAGTTGAGAAAATACATTCTGAGGACCTATATGTCCAATATACATGAATTGAACACAACCATATTTAACTTGATTTATCTATATCGTTTTCCTTATCAAATCGCGATCTCTATAATTTTCCAATGTTGCTAGGTTGTTGTGGCAAGGCAAATTAACTGGTTTGGTCTTATTATCGCAAGATCTTTAATACTGACTTAGCAATAAAGCATTTTTATGTGTATCATACTATGGACAACCATTGTAGTTTTCAATAGAAAAAGAAAGTAAGAAGATAGCGCATTAGGCCTTTTGTTTGAATTCAAGAATATTAGGTAAAACAGGTGGTTTTATTTTTTTATACGAAATATAATTTTGACGCGTTCATGAACTTCTCTATGTTGAATAATTAATAAAAAGTGAATTGGCTCACTGATTTAAATCACATCAGTTTTCGAGAGATTAAATATAATGCGTCACTTGCACCAGAATAATATACATATAGTACTTCTCGTTTTTAATGCACACATGGCATGTGTACACCCATAATTATACTTTATGGAGAACCTGAATAAGGTTTAAAGTAACTTCTTCTTTGAATGAAGCCAACTTGACCTTTTGCTATATGAATAATTTAAATTAAATTAAATTAAATATACAGCAATACGAAGAAATAAATTAAATATCAAGCTATTATGTTGAGTCCTGGTTGTTTATCCACTTGAGAATCTTGCTGTTCAGTAACTTGCAATTAATAAAAATAGTCAAGAGTTACAGAAATACTTTGATCACCACCATAAAAAATTGTTATATCATTATATTCATTTAGTGCAAAATCTATTCCGGATAAGAAGAATCTTTATATGAAGCTGGATTCATTTTCTAAACAAAGTTGCCATTTGTGTTTACAAAGAATTAGACTTACTTGTAGATTGAGTGATTAAAAAGTTTGAATAAAGCGAAGTAGTACGTATACATTTAAAAGAAAAAATATTAAATAAAAAGATAGCGATGCTTGGTTTCGATCCAAGGACCCCGGGGTTATGAGCCCCGTGCGCTTCCTCTGCGCCACATCGCTTTTAGTTCTGAAAATATAAAATATTGCACTTGATAGATACATTTACTAGTCAACATCAAACTTTTGTTTTATCGGTTAGATCCATGGGTTTTTTCCTTGCAAAAGGTTTTTTACGTGGTACCTTCTGATTGTGCTTTCAACTGGAAGGCGGGACTCCAAAGATTAATCGAAAGCTTTAATTCATGCGACACGGCTATGGTAGTGAAAAACTACGATGTGATAATAATACGAAATTCTCGAAGGTGCTTGGTAATCGTTTATTTTTATTTTATGTTATTT
>JAJLWW010000121.1:7864-79075 GCA_030570935.1 Geotrichum klebahnii
TTTTTTTTTTTTTTTTTTTTTTTTTTTTTTTTGGTCGTTTTTGGTTGATTTGATTAGCTTTAGTTTTTGACTTTTCTGGCAGTACCACTAATACTACACTACTCGTTAATGTAATGGTAATTGTAATTGCCTTATTCAATGAGCTACTTTGAACGATAAGTCCTGCTTAGAGACCTGCTTGTAGTCCTGTTTAAAAACTTGCTTAAAGACTTGCTTATAGTCCTGCTTGAAGTCCTACTTATAGTCCTATAATTTTTTTTTACCCTTTCTCTGTGAAACACCTGCTGAAGTACCAGCCACAGGTATTGTCAATTTCTTTATCTCCGGTTGTTTATTGTCATGAAAAGAAATGTGGCCTTGTTAATATATTAAAGTTTTTGGTACGTACCCAAGTAGCTCGCCGGGCAGAATTTAAAGTAATCCCAGATAGGGAGTTTGCACAGTAAGTTTATATTAAAAAGAATGAAGATATATAATAAATGTCTCTTTTAATTATTTTTATATCAAAGATTCACCTGTAGTCTAATCAATTATAATGATAAAAATACGAAGCTGAAGTAAACCTTAGCAATAACCAGGGATCGAAGGTAAAAAAAACAAAATGCTGAAGACATTAGACCGATCACCGAGACATTTTTATAAAGTAGGTTATTCTACTTCTAATTGCTCATCAGATTTCTAAAAGCCAAGTTGTCGTTTTATTCTCCATTTTGACTGCGTTCATGTCAAATTATTAGATGCTTAGGTATATCAAGGTTTGGAATCATCTAGCTGGTGAAGCCAAGATTTCTGGTTTTCTTTCCTAGGGTGTAGTTGAATTTACTCGTCTTTTGGATCTCTGTCAATGTCTTTCATGTATCTACTCTGATAAATGGATGTTATAATTGAGCCTAGTTAACGCAGGTAGCGGATTTCAGACGAAGAACTGAACCATACTCTCCGTTTGTCTATAGATAAGTTGTTAGCAATTCCTATTAATCCGTATTAATGAGGGTGCTGCCTGAACGCAAACCAATTCAATGAAACTGGGTGTATCTATAAATCGCGTTTTATTAAGAACTGGATTAGCATTGTTGCTGTACTTTAAACCTTCAATGATTCTGTTTGCTATAATGTCGTAATGATGATTATTTTTGTGAGATCTGTGCGTAACAAAGAAACACCTCCCTCCCAGGTGTACCTCCTTGTTCACCCCCAAAATCTATTCAAGAAGGGTCAGCCATCTAGTGACAAATGAGAATTGGGGCGTCCTTGATCCATGCTTCTTCCAGGTCCCTTGATACCACATTTTGCCTTCGTCATTCAGCTATACGAGTTTTTACTGCAAATACAGATCGCATAGCTTTTGGCTCCACGGTTTAGGTGGGTCAGATAGGGAACATCGGCATAACAAATCGCTCACCCCCACGTCCTTTTGACCTTAAAACACATACTGTGAATTGGACTTATTATGATCCCATGTAATGGTCTTCTCTGACAGATACACAATAAATTTATTTGTATCCCAATGTGGTTACTGGTTGAGGAAAATTGGCTCGTGATAATCGGGTTTCTTCCACTGCCCAGGTATTAATTATGCAAACCTCGGCTACTTTTTTATGGCTGGTGTGGGGTATTCTGTCTCATGGGTTTCTATTATTGTCTACTTCAGAATCATTTGGTGTTGAGTTATTAAAGTCCGTCCGATTGGTATTTTGTTGCAATCTTGCTAAAACTTTGACAGCACAAACACTGAAGCTCAATTCCGTACTCGGAGTGTCTCAATGTTTTAGTAATGAGATGTAATCAAGAAACGCTGTTTTCAACTTTTAGATATATTCCCTTCGTTGAAATTAATTCTCTGAAGCAGCAATTGTGCGAATTATCATTCTCGCTTGGTTGCATTCTTTGAGTTGGGCATTTCGGTCGTTTACCAGTTTACAACTGAGAAATCTCTTGGAACCTGAGTAAACCTGATTGCTAATACTAAACATGGTGAGTTTGGTGGTTGGTAGTGCATGATCATTTATTTCCCTTTTACAATGGCTGCTCATTCTTCTTTAATTTCTCGTGAATAATTGCATTAGCCCGATCAAAGATTGTAGCTGGCTTATGCAAGGTACATGAAAAGCTAAGTTAATCTTCAATCTCTTCATTAGACTAATCACTCTCAGCGCCAAGGCCCAGCCTTTGTAGATTTACTACCAATCAATTCCATTTCAGTTAAACATATTAACGTTAAGAGATCACAATCATGGCAGGTAACAATGACATTCAATTTGGCATTGGTTTGATTCTTCCATCCTGTCAGTAACTGATCAATACTGTTGCCTGATAGAAACGGAACAATTACTTTTCAAATGAGTCGATTTTTCAATTAACATTGATCTGATTCAACTCAATTCTCTTTGAGTTTGCTCTCATTCGTTTTCTCACCACATATCAATGCTAGTGTTAAAGAATAATCTGAATTGGAAATATCTGGTGGAACGTTAATGTTTCTTAATTTCAAACTCATCTAGTTGTTCCAAAATGATTATAATCATTTGGCATTGTGGATAAGCCAAATTTGAGCCAGTAGACATTAGTGTGTTTCATTTAAAGATCCATAAAACTTCATCTGTAATAATAATAGCACTCAACTTTTTATTTTTTTTTAATTGACCTTTCATATTTCTAGCTCCCATTAATCTAATCCATTTTTGTGAATTATCGTCTGGTCCCAGTTATATTATTCCTTTTCGCCCTGTTGATATGCAGATTCGTGCTTGGAGTCAGATAGGGTCAGTAAGCTGAATAACTTTTCAGGTACTACGTGACTTACCCTCAGTATGCGAATTATAGGCTCAGAGTCCTCCAGGAACCCGAGGAAATTCTGGTTACAAGTCTTGTAGTAAAGTATTTGGTTAGTGTCAAGAAGCACTGCTGGAAAATCAAATGGTACTGTTGAGATCTTATGGAATATAAGGATAATGATCTGAATCTTCAAAAGTTTCAATACTACCCGGATTCCTGGGTTGCTTAATCTTCACAAAAGTCTCTAGCCCAAGTCGCTTCTGGACATGAATGAAGGTCATTATCATGTTTTTGATAGGTGGTTTCCATTTTTTGTAACCAAAAGGACGACCGATTGCGATGAAAGAGGTTTACGTTTCACAACCAAGTCATCATTAACCTAGTATCAGCTGATACTTGTCGACTTCGATTTGTTTATAAAAAAGAAATCCAGATCTGATTTGGGTTATATTGTCTCAAACTGTCCATCCTTCTCTTGGTTTTGGTTATTTGCCCAAGACATGTACTGGTGACTCGGTTTTTCCCCTTGGCATAGCATTGGGCAATATCATCAAGGAGAATGTGTGTATATCCGATCTGAAGTTTAACTTATACCGCTGTGGATTTCCTACAGTAAACGGACTTTGGATTTCGGATTTTCATTATTTGTTTTAATTTTTAAAACTTTTTTTTTTTAGTTCAGGGGTTAAGAGGCGTAACGCTCATAACAGGTGTTTGATAGTGGGGAGGTGGAGGATCAATCTGCAGGTCAAGAAGGAGGATATGTCTTGAGAATCTGGCTCCTAGAGGGTGGGTTTCTTTGTGCTTTCTTTGCTGTACTTGTTCAAGTTGTCCATCACGGAAGTTCTGGTGAGATCCAATTTATTTCATTGAATATGGATTTTACTTTGAAGGGCACCTGATCTAGTTATATTCTTTACAAGAGATGGAAATGTATGGGATACTATTGTATTCCGAAATATTGGGACTTTTAGTATCAGCCGTGCAAACGTCTTTTTTTCACAGCTTCAGTGTACAACATCCCAATGCTGTTTCTAATAATAAGTATAGATACAATGATGAAGGTATAGAGCAATGTCGGTATCTGGTTCGCTGTGTATGGCTATAGCGGAGGACAGAAACATAGCTACAAGTGTGTACCATATAGAAGTCTAGAGAAACCTCTATTGTCAATTACGTTAGACTACTACGGTTTTAAATTCTATCATTAATGGGTACTAGTGGAGAGTGAATTCATTTCAAAGTTATAGTAAGTAGTTTATATACGCAAAGCTGGTGTCGCCACCGCCACGGTCGCAGTTATTAAAATCAAGCCATGTACTCATCTTGCAAGGCGATTTGACCACGCTTAAAACTCTTTTGCAAAATCTCCTCCTCACGTCTGTTAACCTCGTAGTCCTCTTGGGCAAGGGCGCAGGGATCGCAGAAGGTGGATGCTAAGAAATCGGTGCAAAAGTTACCCTTGATGGTGTACTTCTCTCTAATGGAAGAACGTCTCAAAGTACGCCAGCAAATGTTAGCAATGCCATGGGACAAGAAGGCAGCAGCGCAGTAGCCAATAGAATGGCCATTGATGTAGGAAGACCATCTGGAAGCCATTTCAGAAGGGACCTGGTCTTCTGCTCGGTTCATGACAGTGCTGGTACGGGCAAACAAGAAGGGAGACAAGAGAGTAGCAGGAATGCAAAGTTGAGGGTGGCCAAAGCACCCAAAGAGACCTAGTTCAAAGCTGTCACGTTGCTGCTCTTCTTCTTCGTCATCGTTGTCGTCCTCGCGTTGTTGCTCGTCTTGGTTAAGAGGTTCCTTTTCAACAGGGTATTTCAAGTCGGCAGTAGGAATGTAGGCGGGGGGAGGTGCTTCAGAGTCAGGCACGGTGGTGTAGACGTGGCCTTCTTTAGTAGTAGTAGAAGCAGACATTGAATGGATTCGAATAACGGTAGATAATGTAATAATAAATAAAGGTTGAGGTTATAGTAGAGAAAGGAAGAGAGGCAAGAAAGAAAGAGGGAATATTTTTGTGGTAGTGCAGAAGTGATAAGAGGCGAAGTTGGGTGTTTTGAAATTATTAGTATTATGTCAACTTGTCAAAGAGTGGATGGTATGTGTGAGAAGAAAAGTGAGAGTCAGATCATGTGATAGTTATCATGTGACATATCATGTGATAGTCCATGTTATCAACCATGTTACATTATAAGGTCACATGATCTATTGCTATGGTTACCATGCCCCTTTTTTGTGCATAGTGACATCGAGTCTGTTGTCTGTGTGTAAATTTTTCCACAATCAAGTGATGTGCGTTTAAAACAACCCTCCGAATGTTGTTTATACTTTTGGAGGGGGTACTTCCCAAAGCAGACTCTCATTTTACTACTACGTTAATATATAAATATGTGGGAATTATTTTTATTGCTTGCAACATTGCTTTTTCTTTCTTTTTTTTTTTCTTTTTTTGGTTTTTTATTTTTATGTTTTTTCTGAATTTTTTTTTTCTTTTCTTTCTTTTTCTGATCACCAGGCTAAACACGGGAACATAGCAACCACTAAAACGTTGTGTTAAAGTTTTGTTCTGTGGGAACTTTTTAAGCTTTTTCAGCCTTTTTCAGTCTTTTTCAGCCGTTTCCTGCTTTTTGTCCCAATCATCGACCTCGTCATAGGTTTTTTTGTGTGTTTTTTGTTTTTCATCTCTTAATTTATTATTATTATTTTTTCGTTTTTTGTTTTTTTTGTGACCGCTTGTTCTTCTTTCTATAGTAAATCCTCAGCTCAATTCATCTCTCTCTCTATCTTGAATCGAGTTTATCGCTATAATTTCACTATTCCCCTTTTTTTGTTCTCTCTCTCTTTCGCTCTCGATTTACCAGGCGACTGCTCTGTCACTCTCTGTCGACCCATTATCGTTATTCTAGCTATATATATAAGTCATAACTCCTCTCCCTCTTTTTTTTTCTTATTCATATTCTCTATTCAAAATACTCCAATAGTCTTAATATCTCATCAACAAAAACATATCAAAAATGGCCGAAAAAGTTATCTCTGAACAGCCCCAGGCTACTCCCTCTTTCTTCATCAAGCCCACCTCCGAAGTCAAGCCTGATGAAATCAAGAATAAGGTCATTGCTGCCTTCGACAACATCAAAACCGACGGTACTGGTCTCTCTGGCGCCAACGGAGCTCCCACTGAATTCGAAACTGGTCTGTTTGACTGCTTTGCCGATGTCCCTACCTGTCTCTGTGCCTGGTGCTGCTCCCCCTGCTTGTTCCACCGCACCTACCACGTCATGAACGTCAAGGAAGGTGAGCCTCTTCCCGAAGAAGATTTCGTCGGTGGTACCTGTTTGTCTTTCTGCCTTGTCAGTGCTTGCACTGGTATTGGTGGTTGGTTCTGGTCTGCTCTGCGAAGAGGTGCCATCAGAGAGAAGTACAACCTCAACGGTTCTACCCGTATGGACTTTTTGCTTACTTGCTGCTGTGGTCCTTGTGTTATTGCCCAGGAAGATATTGAGGTCAGAAAGATTGAGAAGCGTCGTCTTCTTGACTACCAGAACAGCCAAAAATCAATTGCTTCTCAGCAATTGTAAGAAGTGTTTTTTTTAAATGATTTTTGTTTTGTTTTTTACGTGTTGATTTGTTATTGAATTTAGAGACTCTGTCCGTGTTAATTGGTATTACATGTTGATGAATATTCTATTCAATTTTTAACTTAATTTAATTTATTTAATTTATTTTAATTTATTTTAGTTTAATATAATTTATTACAACTAAATCTAAAAAAAAAATAAAAAAAAAAAACTTTCTTTATTCAACTTGGTTAAAAAGAAAAATAAAATTCTTGTACACAAACTTTGACAACATTTTATTTGTCGCATTGAGATGTGATTTATTTTTTTCTTTTCAACTTAGGTAGGGGCCACATAGCATGCGGCTGCAAGTCTTTGTGGATATACTGTGGAGATGCTTAATGTTGCATAAAATATTAATATAGAATTTCATAGAGATTAATCCTTAAAAACAACAAAAGTGATGTGTGGAAAAAAAGAAACGAAAGAAACCTTAAAATTATACATCCGACCTCCTGACACTGACCACCAGTGGGCTCAGTTAAAATTAGGTCAAGTTAAGGAGGTTTCCGATGAACATGGACTACGGAGCTTTACCCGGAACATCTCGCTTAAGGAAAATTGTCATTGAGACCGGTTAGGTTAGGAAAAACAAAACCACTTTTTTTCTTAATTTGTTATTAACTGAAAGGAGAAAAGGAATCTTCTCGATATATCAAAAAAAGAAGTGCAAGTATAAGGGTACTCTAAGTACCAAGTGAAATAAAGAAAGAAAAAAAAAAGTACAAGGTACAAAGTGCAAAATGTGCAGAGTACGAATGTGCAATGTATAATGTAAGGTTCGATGTTATTCATAGCATAAGGTTGAAATTCCTGTCTGTCTGAGAGATGCTCAAATTCAATTCCTTCGCGTTCTAAGGAAACTCTAAGCTTTAAGCTCACCCCATTACATTCCAAGGTCCCTCTTTCGCTGCGTCATTGATTTATAATCCTTAGTAATCATGAGTCATCATCTTTGAACAACCTTGGAACATCTCTTGGTATACCTTGAATTTGAATACCTTTGAATACCTTGGAATACCTTGGAATACTGCGAATGAAAAAGAAGCAGGGAAATAAACGTAAATGTTAAAGGAAAAGTTTGAATTTAACGTCGAGACGACGTGTCTTGAATGTTAAATATATACATGGATACACTTAAATATTTAAAACCCTGACTCTGAATACATACCAAAATACACAGATTTTATTTACAGTTCAAGAAGCCTAGTATCATCTAAAGTTCCATGTTTTAATTTTTGTCAGCAAGAGAATATATTTCTTTTGTCTTTGAAAAAATTTTCAGTAAATTCTTATAATAGAAATTATTGGAGTTCTCTTTTTAGTTCAAGTTGAGTAAGTTAACATCTGATGATGACCCCTGAATCGCACTCCCGCTCTGGAATGAAATAAATCTGTGATATTGTTATTTATATTATTATTAGCCAATAAAATACAGAAAAAGAATTTGCAGAAACATAAAACCATGCTACTGGCCTACTCTAGAACCACATATATAATATAACAGCAAGACGTAAAGTTTCGGGTATCACAAAAATAAATAAAAAAGAATTCTATGGGCAGATCATCAATATCCATGTAAATATATCACACAAACTGCGCTTCCCATAATAACCAAAGTCTTGCTGTTCAATGAAGAAGCTTTCCACTCAATTTGTGTTTTCTATTTTTTGATATAAAGATAATTTACTCAGATTGTAAATTTATAAAAATTCTATTTATTTACTTATAGCATATATTTAATACCGCTCTAGTATAATCAGGCGAATTTAATTTCAAAAAACTGGCAAGAAAGAAAAAATACACTGTAAATACTAGAATTCATACTGTGCCCTAACTTGATCCTTTATTCTTGTGTTTGTTTAACCGATTAGCTTTATATCCCAAGGACATGTGAAATTTAACCAGAGAATTAGTTCTGTTCTCATCATACAGCTATCTCTTTTGATGATCTTACGTGAGTTAACAAATAATAATAATAATATGAAATTCTTGTAAAGGTTTTTAGGATTCTTGGATTTATCATCAAGGCTAGAGATGGGTATGTTAATTAAGTTACACAAAGCCACGTATATTCATAAGCATATTCAAGAGCATATTCAGGTTTTAGTTATCTTTAAAATACCTTTTCAAAATCTTTTAACATAATTGTTAAATAATTTTCAAATAATTTTCAAATAATTTATGGATTATCTGGGGTTTATTAAATTAATTACATCACTACTACTATACAGAAAATGTCAATTATACCAACAAGATTGCTATTCATATCTTCCCTCTTGGTTACAAACAGCGCAAATCAAGTAAGCTTATCTTATCGATTATTGCTTGTTTTTTGTCTCTCTTACTACATTTATATTTTCTTCCTTGTGACTTTTGCTGATCTACATTTTTTTTTTTTTTATCTAAACTAGAAGATAGCCAAACCAGGTTTATAAACATATATAAAAAATATAATGGTTTATAAAAAAATTAAAAAAATTATCTCAAGTCTATGAGTTAGAATTAGTTCTCATAGAAAAAAAACAAGAGAGCAAAAATAAACTCCGATGCAGGGAATTGAACCCTGATTTGCCCGGTGAGAGCGGACCGTGCTAGCCATTACACTACATCGGAAAGTTGTAGTGAAGATTATTTACAGCACTACCAGAGGAAATGGCACATGTTTATTGAAATAAATCACGTGATATTTTTCAAAATCGACCTTTTGTTCTTGTTACTTTACGGAGCTTATAGTCCCCATTGGAACAACAGAATGGAAGCTATCTACAGATCAAAACAAGCCCTTCTCACTAGATGGCAAGAGAGATACGATGCAGATGAAAAAGGCGAATGGTATCGCAAGATAGTAAAAGATGCCAAATGCAATGTCAGAGTACCGAAATTGATTATAAAGGATGTCTTGCGCCATGCTACAAGGCGCACTCTTAGCAATATTGTGCAATTCAGAACTGGCTATGGCCTTCTGGGTAAGCACTTCCGAACGAACGGAGCACACCAGGTCACTTGCAACTGTGGGGATGAACAGGAGAAAACTGTTGAACACATGCTTGTAAGCTGTCCCAATCTCGAAGGACCACGAGAACTATTACGACAAGTTTCACCTGCTTTGGATCTTTCAAAGCTCCTCAATAGCAAAGAAGGGCTACAGGCTACTGTGGCATTCTTAGCTGCTATGGGGTGATAAATCTACTGAACATTAACTGGACATTTTTGTGGACAATATCTGACTCGTGGAGTGGCTTCCAAATTCTTTTTAAGGAGGAGGAGTGCAAATGCAGAGGTATTTTTTGGGCTTAAATTGAGGTATACATGAACAACTTGGTGAAAAGCCAAATCTTACTGAACTTTTTGAAATTGACGGAGTCTAATAGCCATTGAGCTGAAGATCGTTAAGCAATGCTTTTTATTTTTATATAATTTTTATTTCTTTTCTTATCTTTGTTAGTTGACTCGGTAATAAATAAATTGGGGTCTTTTTTACTCCTATAAAAAAAAAAAAAAAAAAAAAAAAAAACGGAGCTTATAGTCATTCAATTGGTGATCATTAAGCAATTATATATAAGTATTATAATTTTATTCTTTATTTTTTTAATTGGTTTAATAAGAAATTAATTGCAGTGTCATTTTTCTTATATTTAAAAGCTCAGCTTCGAAGCCAATGTCGATCTAGCAAAACATGCTCATGCATTCTCTGTATTGCCCTTGTCAATCTCTACAAGTCTTGACAGGTAACAATTTCATTACAGTGCCAATGGATATTAAAAACAGGTACATTTAGTATCAAATATAATGATATTATGAAAGAAACATATTATTTTTCAATTGCCTGTGCCAACCAATCTGCTCTTAGTTACGAAGCCCTTTGCAACAAATTTGGAAAAAAATATACAATGGCGTTTTCTGGTACCAGTGAATATTTCAAAAAGTGAAATTTAAGCAATTTCAGGCCATTCTTGATTGTATTTTAGAGAGACTTCTAAGTTTTTTTTTGAAAGTGCTAAGGCCAGAGGAATTCAGGCTTAATTCAGAGTATTGAATATGGTGAATTTTGATTTTCATTAAATTCTAATCCATTAATTTGGGTGTAATGAATATATATCTCTCTATACTAAAATTGATTTTTGTTTCACTGTTGGTTATTCGGGGAAAGCTTGTGCTATTCTTGAGAGTCATTGATTTAAGCATTCATACACTCTAGTAATATATTAATTTCTATTCTATTTTCAATAATAAACAATGATATTTTCTTGAATACAATTTTTATTCAAATTTCGTCACATCTATTACTTTGTGTAAGCGTTCCAATAATCTAGCACATTTCTGCCGTGCACACATTAAATAGAAGTATTACACTTGTAATGAGCACTAGCCTTATTGGCCTACTCAAAGATCAAGAATATTACATTTGTTAACATCACCTTGAACTCATCTCATGCCATGCGTTCACAACCTTCCATGAGTATTACAACTTTACAGTCGAACCAAAAAAATAAAACACCCTCAAGCTCAAATATCTTCTTCCTTTGCAAATCTTTGTATTGCGTTAACTGAATAAACCTCAAATTTCAAACACTTTTGCTTTTAGTTAAGCTGATAACAGCTAGCAACTCGGGTCCAATGGAGAGCCCGTTTGATCACCCCAAAAGACAGTTCTCAAATGATTGCATGGAAGAAGACAACGCCGAAGATGAGCACCCGGCGAAAAAACATTGTTCAGCACGCGAGATTTATGAACTTATGGATTCTTTTGAAATCTGGCACACTCAACACCTAGCGGAACAAGCCCAGGGGAATTCATATCAATTTGAATTGCCTAACATCCATGCACAAGGAAACGGTTATGTAGACGCAGAAGTGGTTGGAAAAACAGCAGAGCTCGTCTTAGATCCAGGTGAATATAGTAGTCCAATAAGCATACATTCTGAACAGTCAATGGTAAAGAGAGAAGATGATGATTCAGTCTATTCCCATATGGCCTCTCTTGATACATGGCATATTCCAGAGTACTTGCGCAATTCTTCAGCAGATGTCCATAAATTGCGTGCCGCAGAGGAGACCATATATACCATATCAGGTGTAGATCCCCCTTCTGTATCTGGATACTTTGACAATGCGCAAACTTCCAGCGAAGTTCAAGCATTGTACATACAAGAGCAACAGCTGCAAGCTACAGCCCAAGAAGAAGTGCATGACCCAGTATACAGGATTGAGATAATACCTGGAACTACTTCTAATCAAGAAGAGACTCAACCGATTCCTTTTCATAGTCATATAAATTTCCCTGGGAGGAGGTTTAAAAACTTGCGATGCTTGTTGCGCCCTATGCACAATGGAAACCATAGATGTGGAGGGCAGCCTGAAGCCTGCTTAAATGACTGCCAGCTTCAGAATGTAAACGAGTCTGATTATAAGGCTTATAATATGTTTGAAATTGAACTTCTCAGGCACGCTGAGTTGCCAACAATCATACGAGATATTTGCTACAATCAATTGTCTCCCTATGCATTGCTTGAATACTTTGGTATTGCATATTTATTTCAGCCTTACCTGCAGGTATTAACGTGGTCCGAGTTGGACGAATTGTTTTGTGGAAATGCTTTGAATTCAATGATTAACAATTTTGTGGATACCTTCAATGAGCCCATGGAAGAGTTCCATTAATCTGTAGTAGAAGTATGTTAGCTTACTGCAAGCTTAGCTTACCAAAAGAGAATTTCTAAACATTTCATTCTGATTCACCGTAATATGGTCTGTTGAGCCACTTGTATTCTCTAGGCCTAAACTCCAATTTTATCTATCCTCATGGTCCTGATCTTGTCAGGCCATACTTAGTTTCAAGGACTAATATTCCAGTAACTGTTCTGTCAATCTTGAAGCCCTCCAATCGACATCGAGAAGCAAAAATCAGGGCAAGGGTAAAAAATCATGGACAACAAACAAATTTCGAAAATTTACCGAATTTTCATCTTTTCGCCTGATATTTGTTTGTAATTTGGATTTTATTTAAAGGCCTGCTTGGTCTTAATATCGATTCAAACTTGAAGAGTTCTCAGACTGATTTGAATTGTATTTTTTTTGGTGTTAAAAAGTTTTGTTGTAAGGTCACCATATCAAAACACTTCCAATCTGACCTAACATTCTTTCTCCAATTTAATATTTTTTTTACCTCAGGATTTTTTTCACTATCATTTCGCCTTCAAATACCAAAATATTCTTTCACATTTTATATCACAGATCCTAATCATCTATTTCTAGATAATACAGAGATTTTTTATCTGGTATTGTTTTTGATTTCTTTTGTCTCCATACTTGCTCTTCAACTCTTGACAAGTAACCGCCTGACTTTGCCATCGGATCCGCCTGATTTACGTCAACAATGGGCTCTTTGGAAGACTTGATCCCCTTGGTAAACAAGCTACAGGATCTTGTTTTCAACACTATTGGATCTGATACTTTAGACTTACCCCAAGTTGTAGTTGTCGGCTCTCAATCATGCGGCAAATCCTCTGTTTTGGAAAACATCGTAGGACGAGACTTCTTACCTAGAGGAACTGGAATTGTTACGAGAAGACCCCTTATCCTTCAGCTTGTAAATATTCCATCAAACAACCCACCCCCTACTCGTCCTTCTGATTCGGTATCTTCATCCTCCTTCGAGTTGGGTGCCGCGGCTACCGCTGCTAGTTCCTTGCATGATATCAACCCTCATACAAGAATAAATCAGCCTGGCCAGAATGAAGAATGGGGAGAGTTCCTTCATATTCCAGGTCAACGATACTATGATTTCAGCCAGATTCGCCGCGAAATAGAAATTGAAACCTCCCGTATTGCCGGTAACAATAAGGGAATCAACCGACTTCCAATCAATCTCAAAATCTACTCTCCTCATGTATTAAATTTGACTCTTGTTGATTTGCCAGGTCTTACCAAAATTCCTATCGGAGATCAGCCAACAGATATCGAACGCCAGACTAGAAATCTTATTTTAGAATATATTGCTAAGCCCAACTCCATTATTTTGGCCGTTTCACCTGCCAACGTTGATTTAGTCAATTCCGAGTCTCTCAAACTTGCCCGTCAAGTAGATCCTCAAGGAAAACGAACTATTGGTATTTTAACCAAACTTGATTTGATGGATCACGGCACCAACGCTTTAGACATTTTATCTGGTAATGTGTATCCTCTCAAGCTTGGATTCATTGGAGTTGTCAACAGATCCCAACAAGATATTCATGCAAACAAGGCTTTGTCCGATTCCTTAGTGGCAGAACGTGAATTCTTTTCTTCTCACCCCGCATATAAAAACATTTCCCATCGATGTGGTACTGCCTTTTTAGCGAAATCTCTCAACCAGACTTTGATGGGGCATATCAGAGAACGACTGCCAGACATTAAAGCTCGTCTTAACACTTTGATGGGACAAACCGAGCAAGAACTTGCATCATACGGAGATGCCACTTTCACTCGGCCAGAAAATAGAAGTGCATTGGTTTTGCAATTAATGACCAAGTTTGCAACTTCATTTGTTACTTCAATCGAAGGTACGTCTTCTGAAATTTCTACAAAAGAACTCTGTGGTGGTGCTCGAATTTACTATATCTTCAAGCAAGTGTTTGGGCATTCTTTGTCTACTTTAGATCCTGTTGCAAATCTGTCAATAAAAGATATTCGAACCGCTATTCGCAATTCTACAGGTCCCCGTCCATCATTATTTGTTCCTGAACTTGCATTCGATCTTTTGGTTAAGCCCCAGATCAAGCTGCTAGAGCCTCCATCTCAGCGCTGTGTGGAACTTGTTTACGAGGAATTGATGAAAATCTGCCATAACTGTGGGTCCCCTGAATTGGCCAGGTATCCTCGTCTTCAAGCCAAGCTCATTGAAGTTGTCTCTGATCTTTTGCGAGAACGTCTTGGTCCTACCTCTTCATACGTTACTAGTTTAATTGCTATTCAAAGAGCATACATTAATACCAACCATCCCAACTTTTTGGGTGCTGCCTCTGCTATGGCTTCAATCTTGGAAGAGAGGAAAGTAAAGGACAAGAAATTCAAAGAAATGAGAGTTATGGAAGAGATGAAACTTAACGCTGTTTCTGAGGCCGAGGCTGGAGAAAAAGGTCCCACTGATACTTCTAAAGAACAGCCCAATGGATCAGCAGCTGGAGACAAAAACAGCAAGAAGACTGCTTCTAAACACAGAGCCTCTACTTCTTCATTTCACTCTGAATTTTCAGGAACTAGTAGCGCACCTTCAAATATCGATGGCCAGCCAATTCTTAATGGTAACGCTGCCGGTGCTGCTGCCAATGGAGGTGGTAAAGATTCATTCTTAAACTATTTCTTTGGTAAGGACAGTAACAACGATAGTTCACACCCCAGGTCAGGCGCCAACACCCGTGATCCTCTTCACTCTAACCCTACTTCCAGCTTTGCATCTGGTTTCCCTAATTCATATGAGAACACTTATGGTGCTGATTTAGAAGATGAGCTACTCGAGGGTGAAGATCGACTTAGTGAGCAAGAAATGTTTGAATGTGAACTGATTCGCCGTTTGATTATTTCATACTTTCAAATTGTATGTGAATCAATTCAAGATCAAGTACCCAAAGCAGTTATGCATCTGCTAGTCAACTTCTCAAAGGAAAGCACGCAAAACAGATTGGTTAGCAAGCTTTATAAGGAGAGCATGTTTAGCGAACTCTTGTACGAAGATGAAGGTCTTGCTCAGGAACGACAAAAGTGCGAGAATATGCTTGAGACTTATCGTGAGGCTGCAAAGATTATTGGAGAAGTGGTTTGATACAAGAATTTTTATTTATGATTTGGAATGCAGTAGTGTTTGAGCAAACATAATTAAAAGTAAATTTACTCTATTTCAATTTTAACTCTTTTTACTCATTCTTAGAAATAATGTGTATTCATATTCTTGTCTCATTAGGATATTCACTTTGAAAAAAGAGAGGAGTAGCCGTTCTACCAATTTACACTATTTGCATGGGCCTAAATGCTCTAAGGCTGATCACAAGCCGGGGACTGAAATATACTTAGTGCTGATATATACACTCACAACCACCAAACACAGTGCAGAAAATTTCCAACTCCAAAAGAAAATCTTGAAAGGGAGTCTTCAGTTGTAATTAGTGTCGCTTGATCTCACGAATCTTCACGTCTAACTAAAAGCCCCCTGCCGATACCATTAAAATGTCGTTTAACAAGGTTTTCAAACTTCCAGAGTTTAGTGCTGCTACTGATCCATGGGGTCCTCCTTCTGTTGTCCCCGAGACTCTTCGATTCAACAATGTGCCCTACGCTCCTTACTCCAAGAACGACAAGCTTGGAAAGGTCGCAGATTGGTCAGATGCTGCTAAGGATACCAAAGACAACAAGAGACAGCAACACCGTGGATACCGTGATCCCTATCATGCTTACGGTGCCAGCGCTGCTGCATCATTTTTCAACAACGATGAGGATGGAGATAATGCTTCATTCTCTGTGGTTGACAGCAGCAAGGCTCCTAAAACTCGTCAGCCTACTGTGCTTAAGGCTAGAGGTGGTCATAGCGGTGCTAATAACACCAGAAATAATGCCAGCAACACTAGAGCTTCTAATCAGAAGTATCCTCCTGGCAGAAATGATCCTAGAAACCAGGGCAGAAATAATGCTGGCCCTCGTAAGAGATTTGGCTGGAAGGACGATAAGCCCCAGAAAATCCGCGATGCCTCCGTTGAAGTCACTAGTGAATGGGAGCTTGTTCAATCAAATGGATACAACGAGCTTCAAAAGCTTTCTTTCGATGTCAAGCCTGGCACTGATATTGGAACCTATGGTTATGTTTACCCTTACAACAAGAATCTGGATAAGCCTAGTGTAAATCTCAAGCTTAAGACTCTTGATAGAACTATCTTCAACATCACTACATCAGAGGATCCTGTTATTCAAAAACTTGCTGCCGACAAGGCTGCTACTGTTTTCGCTACAGACGCCATCATCGCCCTCCTTATGTGTACTACCAAGTCTGTCAACCCTTGGGATATCATTATCAACAAGTCTGGTGATCAGATCTTCTTTGACAAGAGAGACGGTGGTCCCCTTGACTTTTTAACCGTTGACGAAAACTCTTTTGATCCCCCCACCGATTCCACTGACAAGTCTAACATCAACAGCTCCCATAACTTGTCTATTGAAGCCACTTATGTTAATCAGAATTTTGCTGCTAATGCCATCCTTGAGTCTGATGCTAAGAAGTCCTCTTTTGAAAACCCCAACCCCTTCTATAACCCTGATGAAGACAAAGATCCTCTTTTATCTCGTGGCTACCGCTACAAGAGCTTTAACCTGGCAGATTCTCCTGAAGCTGAGCCTCTCAACTTGGTCATTCGTACTGAGGTTGATGCTGTTATCCCAGGAAAGGAGGAATCTTATGTTACTATCAAGGCCCTCAACGAGTCAGGTGCCCACGGTGCTTTGGAATGGAGAACCAAGTTTGCTCATCAGCGAGGTGCCATTGTTACTGCTGAGATGAAGAACAACTTGTGCAAACTTTCTCGATGGACTGTCCAGAGCATTCTTGCTGGAGCTTCCAACATGAAGATCGGTTTTGTTTCTCGTGTTAGTCCCAAGGATAACTCTCAGCACGTCATTGTTGGTGTGATTGGACAGATCCCTGCCCAGTTTGCAAATCAAATTAACTTGAACATTAGCAACGGTTGGGGTATTGTCAAATCTATTGTCAACATTGCTACTGCTTTGGATGATGGCAAGTATGTGTTGATGAAGGATCCTAACAGCCCTACCATCAAGATCTACAGAGTTCCTGCCAATACGTTTGAAGAAGAAGAGTAAAGGATATACTAGAGAATTTTATAAAAGTGTAGTTTTTGATTTTTTTAATGTTTCAATAATGGCTGTTCAAAGCAGCCGGTTTATTAAAAATGGGCATCGTAGAATAACAAAGGGCAATAAACAGTAACAAAAAATCATAGAAATAAAAACAGTAGTACATGAAGGACTAAAAATTAAAATAAATAGATGCAAAATGTCAGGATGAATTAGGAAATGAATGAAAGAACAGGTTCAAGAATCATCTTCCGTCAGATGGTGAAGTTGATAGTGCTTGCGATGCATTCTGGGCTTCAAAATTCAATACTCCTGGAGTTTTACTTCTTCGCCAGCGGCCTAGAGAAGTAAGCGGATTAGATTTTCTAATTCGAGCACGAGTGGGAGTCTCTAAAACAAAGTCAGGAGGAAAATGGACTCCATCAGTATCCTTCAAGTCAGGAAAAGTTACTGAAGATATTGGTGCGGATTTAGGAGGAAGTGAGTTTTGCATTTTCAACTTTTGAGCTCCAACCGATAGTGCACCAAGTTTGCGAGTGGACGCTCTGATATTTTTTTGATGTATAAATGAATTTTCAGAACGAACTTCTTGAGTCCTGAGCTTCCAAAACCGCCAAATTGTTCTAAATCGGAGTTCAAGTATCCTTTTATGAAAATCATCTGCATCTCTTCCCTTGGTTTTGAGTTTAAACATACGCATCCTCCAAATTCGATAAAGGCGCTCAAGACGCTGCATATCAGAGCCAGCCAAAAATGTCTGGGATTCTGTATGAAGATCATCTATTTCAAATTTAGAATTTCTCCAGAGCTCAAAAGTTTTTTCTAGTACTGTTTGATCTATCCTAGCAACTGCAAGACGATTATTCCTAGATATTATCAAGAATCTATCAATCCATTGACTCAAACAGTCTTGTTGTAAAATTAAAGCACTTTGAATATGCATATCGTTGGCTTGCTCACTCAATTCTTCAACATCCAAGTATCGTTTCTTCCACTTTTCAAAATAAGATGCTTTCAGTTTATTCCTTTTACTCTCAAGAAATAAATTTAATGCCTCATTCTTTTTCTTCTTCCTTGAATTGACGACTGCCTTTTTCCAAATGGAAAAGAACGTGGTTTCCTTGGATTTGACCCAAATTTCATCAGCAGTTTGCTCATTCTTCGTCACAGCATCATCAGAATATATAAACGAATAGAAAGCATTCTGAAGAATGCTGTTATCGTACATTTCACGCGCTTCTCGATACATTTCGTTTACTTCAGCAAATTGGCTCCTCCAAACTCCTAAATATTTTCGAGCCAATTTGGCATTGCTTATCAGTTGATGGTGGAGAAATTTATCATTTGTCCGATACTCAATTTCGTCTCGGCGGTACCTCCAATAATTCAAAACCTCTACTGCTAGTCGTGTATTTTTAATCCTAGTAAGAAGAACAAGTTTTTCTTCAAGATTCCAAGTTTTAAAATGCTTTGCAGCAATCTCTCGATTCTTAATAGTCTCAATTCTACTAGAGCGGCATGTGATCCTCCATTTACGAAACTGCTTGTAACAGCACATAAAATCTCGAAAACGCCTGGCCTCTTTTAGTTGCAAACTGCGAACCCTCCAAACATGAAAAACTAGCTTCTTACACTTTTGTGCAATCTTGGATTCATATTCAAAGAAGATTTCGTCATACACCGTTCTTCGTTTCCAGGAGTCAAAAGCATGCTTCATTGCCAACCGGTTAGCATATTCCTCAGCTTGCTGGTACAAATCCCCAACTAAAGATAAATTTTCCATCCAGCGGGCCAGAACATTAGAGATCAGAGCTTCTCTATCTTCCAAAATTGCTGCATCATTGTTATTAAGGCTAAGTCGTGTACGGCTAATCCAAAGATTCAGAAAATTTGCAATCAACTGTTGATTGTATAGATTTGAAACATGATTTTCCACTTTGTGCTGGTTCCAAGCGTACAGTACACCTTGCTTGATGTTCTTCTCATAGATTTTATCGGCATGCGTATTTTCCATAATTTGAAGAGAATAACGGGTGTGCCAGGTCGCTAAAGCACGTTTGGACAGCATTTTGTTTGCTAACCGTTGGTTCTCTAGAATCAACTTGTATTGAAAAATTATTCCACCAAATAACCGTCTCTTTAATTTGGCTTGTCTAATAGCGGAAACTTGCTTATCCAAAGCCTCCAAATTTTGATACCGTTGACGCCATATTCTAAATGGCCTTCGCACACATAAATGATATTCTTTGCGTGTAGCTAGTTGATTTAACTGAATATCTTTGTCGTGCAAGACAACATATGATTCATACCACAGCGATAAAAACCGTTCCTTGGTATTGAAGTCGAATCCTTGAAGTTTTTCCCGTAGAATTTGGTTGTTCGCTTTTCGTATTTCGCTAGCAGAGTAAGTTTTCAAGTAAGTAGTCATTCGCTGCAGCCAGGAGGTTTCCGTATAATTGCAAAGATTCACGATAATATTTAAACATGTAAAATAATTCGAATAGAGCTGTGGAGTTAACTGATTCGCTTCAGTGAAAGCCTCAAACGCTTGAAAAATGTCGACAAAATCTAGTTCTTGTCCTAATGAATGCCCAGGGATGTGAGCTTTTGCAGACGCTTGATCTGCTAAACCTGCAATAATTCTTAGGATTTCGACATCTAAATACCACCACCTATGTTAATAAAACGCATTACAATATCTGCGCACTTATATTTACCTGTTTCCTGTAGCACAGACGTCTCTGTAGCATGCGCCAATACAGCTTGAGCATGCCTGGAGTCATTTCCACTCACTCCAAGAAAGCCTTGCTTTTTAACACTTCCTTTTAAGTTAGCCTGGTTAAAATCTCTTTCGTCGTCGCTAGACAGTGAATTGGGCTCATAACGCGTCAAATTCTGAATTCGGCGCTTAAGATCCTGAGTTTGACGCTTGCGAGCAGAACTTGGATGAAGTGGCATTGAAATAAATTATTATAAAGTCGCGTGTCATACAAGATGACGATATTTTACATTACTGAGCCGTGTGGAGTCTTGATCAATGTCTAATAGTTTCCAACTTTGGTTCTATGAGACTCAAAATTAGTTGAAGACTTGGGGCAGCAGACAATTACGCGTGTGAAATCACAGGGTACGGGTTTGAGATACTCCCAAGCAAACATGGAAAATTCAAGTTAGTAGAGGGTTTAGAAAGAGTTGATAAGTTTCAAGACAAAATCTGGCCCTTATTTCAAATAATACTATCGAATTAGGATATGCCTCAATTGACTTTCTTAATTGAATGATAAAATATCTAAACTTTAACTGAACGTAAATACCAATTTAATTAGATTGAACCAAAAACAAAATTCATGGCAAGTTCCTTACATGAAGCTTCGCTAGATACAAATATGAGCCTTAGAATAATATTAACCTTTGTATGCTAGCTTACACAAAGAAAAACTGTGTATATACATAAAAGATGCCCAAATAGATAGTTCATTTAACTTTTCAACCGTCATATTTAAATGAACATTTAATGCATCGACATAACGCAGCTCCCCACGACCTGTGTGGTTTAATAACCTACCTCTTTATCTCATATACACTCAGGAATTTTTTTCTTCAAGTATCTTCGTAGATAGGAAATTGAAATATTTCAAAAGAAACAATAATAACAATAAATCGAATAAAAGTCATAAAAGTAAATAAATAACATAGCAATCGAAGCCTAATCTATGTTATGCTCTTCTTTGAGCTTTTCTAGATTAGCCTTCCTGGCTTCCAGATCCTCTAATGAGCGATTCATTTTGCTGACAGAGTGAAACAGAACAACGAGGTATCGACTTTGGAAATTGAAGCCTGACAAACTGTCGTGGGCTGCTTTAGCATCACTAACGTTTTCATACACAACATACGCAGTTCCCTTAGTATTAGAAGATGTTCCTAATCGTATTTGACTATATTTAAAAGCCAGTTAGCATTTGTAACTGTTGAATATCATAATGACCAACATACCGGACTCCTCCATATTTGCCAAACAGTCCATACAAGTCTTCGGAGGTAACTGTGTAGGAGAGATTCTTAACAAAGAGAATCTGATTTTCCTCAGGTTTTGATCTCTAAGAATTATTAGAATACGGTATATGTGAATTAGCACAATTAACACTTACTGATGCCATTATTTCTGAGATGTCCAATATCGCGTTCCTGTTCAAAGATCCAGAAAGATCAAGAAGAAAAAAATCACACATGAAAAACATGAAATATAAAATCCTAGCCCTGGTCACGTGAAAAACTAGATTTCTTTTTCGCCTCTCACTTTTCGCTCTCCAAGTTATTTTCAAATCATCACTAGCTTTCTAACAATTTCACCCGTTTTACTTAAATCAAATAGTGAACATCTGCTACCTACCATTGCCACTATAACAGATACTATTAGTTCGGCTATTACATACAACTATTACATACAGCTATGTCACGACACCACCCAGATCTTGTTCTCTGCCAAAAACAACCAGGAACTCACATTGGCCTTCTCTGCGATAAATGTGATGATAAGTGCCCAGTTTGTGACTCGTACGTGCGACCGACGACTGTAGCACGCATTTGTGATGAGTGCGCGTTTGGCAACTTTGCTGGAAAATGTATTGTATGTGGCGGTGTTGGTGTCTCGGAAGCTTACTATTGCTATGAGTGTACAGTTCTGGAAAAGGATAGAGATGGGTGCCCCAAGATCATAAACTTGGGATCAAGCAGGAGTGATCTATGGTATGAAAAGCGCAAAGCTAGGCAACAACAGCAGCAATTTTGAAGTCACAAATTTCAACATTTTTAGACCAACTCAAAAGCCTCATCATTAATGAATTTCAAATCACATCAAATTTCATCTTTTTCAATATATGTATATAAATAAATAGATCGTAAACATTATTTTTCTTGCTCCTCACAAGTTTCTTTAGAATCATCTTTTTCTGCTCTAATCGCTTCAACTTCTACTTGAGGCTCTCCGTCAGTTGTTGTATGCGTTTCGTCCTCTTTACTCGCCGTACTGACTGTACTAGTTGTACTGCCACTCAAAGTCTGTGACAGAGTCCGTTGGTGATTAGGAGTTATTGCAAACTCAGGGTTGACTTCTACCACATGGAACTTCTTACCATGTAATGTGATGTTTTCTCCCTCTTTCCGCACCAGTGAAGTAGACCGTTGCGCAAGACCTGTCTGGGTCCTTGCTTGTTGTGGCTTTTTCTTAGTGCTGGGTTCCCGCAATGTCAAAGGCATTCGCTTACCAGGAGGTCCCATATCCCCAGATCCGCTAGTATCTGACCGTTTAGGCATACTATGCGATTGTGATCGCAGATGAGTATGTGACTTTGATCGAAGTGGAGTCTGTGAAATATTTTGCGATTTTGACCGGCTGTGGAACTGAGCCTGAGAACGTGAACGTTTCGCAACCTTTATTTGTGTGAATTCAGACTTATCTTCCTCTGGCAATTGTTCTGAAAATTCAGATGGCACAGACTGCTTGAAAGATGCTGCATCACTAAGAGATAGGGAGTGAGTAGGAGAGGTAGGTGTGACTACTGATTCTTTTGTCGCGGTATCTGGCAATTCAGTCTCCACGACTTTATTAGGCTCAGCTCGTACTGTATGAGTAGAAGCATCACTCACAACACGCTTATGCGTACTATTAGCAGCGATTTTACTTTGTTCTTCCTGTAGCTCGTCAATGGTGTCTGTAACCTCTACTTCATATTCTTCAAATGATCCTACCTGGCCTGCACTCAACGAGCTTCCTGGACGAGCAATTGGCTTCAGAGTAGAACATATCTCATTTTCAACGTCAAGATCCATCTCAAAATAATCTTGGTAGCACAACAATTTCCTTCGTTCAAGCCACTTCCATCTTAAGGTTGCAGTGAGTGTTGCTGCACACATGAAAATAGCATCGCGGGTTCTGGGCTGAATAGGAGCCAATAACTTCAAGTTTTGGCCTGTTCTAACATGCACATTCAGTTGATCTTGAATGTCCTTCAGTTTCCTTTTAATATCCTCCAATTTGTGCTCAACATTAAACTTTCTCGCAAAATGAACTTCAGCATACTCTTGGGCCCTCGCAGTAGCCCGCTCTGACTTAGAAGTTAGACTGTTATTTCCTGAATACATGGTAGACATTGAAGAATCACTGTTATTGCGCCGCAGAAATCTTAATTTACGAGGTTGGCGACGAGGAAGGGCACCTTGTATTCCAACGACGTAAAATGTATTAAAAGAAGCCGCAAAGTTGATTTTTAGGATCCAGTCTGTTAGATCTTGCTCATTTTGACTTGAGAACCATTCAGTTGTACCTCCTTTATATCCCAGTAAGAATGAATTTCTATTCTTAGGAGCATCCTCTTGAGATAGCAAGGCAACCATATCCGTTGTAGATACAACAGCATGAGGATGAAAACCATCTACAAGGGGTCGAGTGATAACTGGAGGTGCATCTGGATTCTCATCATCAAGCGAATTCCGAATAGAATCATCAATAACAGGAGCAACATCAGCACGTTTGTTATACCGGTCAAGCAATGACGAGCTCTGTTGGTTCATAATATTGCTTCGAAACCAAGAAGTATCTTTAAAAAAGTATAACTGAGAGGCTGTTAGAATGATCCCCCACTCCCGCCAAGTATTTTTGCGTTTTCCTTCTAATTTGGAGAGAAATCCAGCCTTGACTACCTTAATTTCAACAACTCCAGGTCCACTGGAGTTGGGATCGTCCAATGAATCCGGAGATAAAAATGCACCGGGTCTGGACCGTTGTGAAATCAATTGCAGTGACTGGCCATCTTCAAACTGCTTACGCAATGACAGAAAACTGACTTTAGACTCTAACGGAGCATATGAATAAGGATCATCAAATGATAGACATTCAAGACGAGGTCGAATTGAGTCCAATCTGCCCTCCAGGAGTAACGAGTAAGGATCAGTAAGATCTTTAGAGTTGCGACCGAACGTGCTACTCCGTCGTGGAATTGCCAACTTCGGTAACTGTCCAGGCACTATTACATCTTCATCGGTGTGGATAAATGGTGTATAAGTAATGTTGTCGTAAAAGCACTAAAATAGAGTTAGAAAGCTGTTGAAGAGGTAAGGCAAGAACTTACATCAAGAATGTCTTTAGAAACGTCAGCAGCATCAGTGATTTTAAAGTAGTCCGCCTTCTGCATTTTATACTTGTTGTTCTTATTGAAGAAATCAGTATGTAAAATCATGAGCGAAAATGCGATAAAGTAGACTATTTCAGCTGAGGAATAAATAGATGGGTTGCACTCATGATACCGGAAAGCAAAGGCCTCCAAAACTCTATCGATTTGCTGAGTCTCCCTGGGAAGACGGACAGAAATCAAAAATTTACGAAGAGCCATGTCAAGTGGATCGTCTGAAAAAGAAAACAGCTTCAGATAATGATTTAAAACAGCTCGGTGGAACTCGTCATCATATTTGGATAAAGCTTCCGCAGTATAACCTTTAAATCCCACCTGCCGCACCTTGGCCAAGTACCCTTCAGGGGTATCATCTTCTTCCTTAATAGGGAGAGAAAGCGAAGCTATCTTCTGCAATGTTAAGGATGGCCGTGGACTAGGTGATTGACGACTTGAAGAGACGGTTGAAGGGTATGTACCAACAGCTGACTCCGAGTCACTACGCCTGTTAGAAAAAAAACCACTTTTAGAAGGCTTTGAAAAGATATTCGAAGAGTTACTCCGTTGGTCCAGTGAAGAGAGAGTGTGACTCCGGGCCCGCGAAGGACCAGGATTAGGGGTCAGCCGGCCTGATTCCTCATTTTCAAAATCTTTCGAAAAACTCTCTGACTCAGCCTGGTTAGAACATGTTCGAAGAAGAGGAAACGGATATTCACCATTAGAAGGTGTTGGATTTAAAGAATGAGGTGAAACTGGTGAAGAAGCTTGTGAAGGAGTAATAGAAGTGGGAGATGGAGGATCAATTGATAATGTTAAACCATTCTTGGTAGTAGGCTCAGAAGGCTGTTCAGGAGTCATTGGCAACTCTTGAGTTTCATTCTCTAAGGTATCATTAGAAAATAGCTTTGAAACGGTCTTTTTCTTGAGCTTTAATAAAGGGCCTTTAAACGATGATGTAGAGTTCAAAAGTGGTGGTTGTGCAAAAGCCCGAGACGGGGACGGAGGTTTCGTTTCAGTAGGCTTCGGTTGCAAGAAAAATTGCTGCAAAGAGTGAGTTGAAGATGATCGTGGCATAACGGCATTTTCATGAGAGCTTGTATCGAGTAAATTGACAAAAGAAGAAAAAAATGAATGCGAGGGCTTTTTATCCGTTCCGTTAGAGAGTGATCTATCCTGTTTTGCGGAGAAAGGTTCTTCTATAATATTGTCATCAGGTTGGGTGACCATGAAACCTGGAATCTCAAATGTTACTTTGACAGGACTAGAACTCGTAGTACTTGCTGTAGCATCACTAGAAGCCCGCATAGTGGGTAAGTCGTGAACAGAATTATTCACACCAGAGTTTGAAGATTCTGTAGCAGATATAGTGGACTTGATACCAGTGCTTTCAGACGACTTTTTAGAGGTATGAGCTTTAGCATGATCGTAACCATCGTTGTCAGTCCCATTCGTCTTATCATTTTTGTATCGTCGTAGGTCTACAAGTGATCGTAGGGAAGATGACTTGGGAATTATACGGATTGAAGCAGGACTTGAAGCAGACAAGTAGTGGTTTTGATTTGAGGCAGTTGATTGAGTAGAATTTGTGGGATGTAGACCATCTACAGAACTTCGTTGGCTACGATTGCCAAATGCAAATAATGAAATAGAAGAGTTGTTGTTATTGGTTGTGCGAGAAAGGCTTGAAAAAGACCCGCCGCGTTTTCGATGTAATTTCCATATACTAGACTTTTTCATAGTGGATCCGGAGTCCTCTGTAGCCCTAGGCGTAGTTTCCAAAGTAGGAGATAAAAGTTGAGGGGTGGAAGATCGGCTATTAGGTTGAGGTCGTTTGCTCAGGGTAAAAATTGAGGTGAACCGAGATGTTGCAGAGGCAGCAGGAGGTACAACTATAGGGGGAGCTGTTGATTCAACGTTCGTGGATAATGCAGGGTCAGGAGAGCTAGATTGTTTTCTAGTTGATGCCAGGGGAGTGTGAGAAGAAGTAAAAGAGAAAGTGTTGACCAATGATTCCCCCAATGCGGAGATTGCTGAAGAATTAGACCCATTAGACTTCGAAGAGGACGATGAAAATATGCGATGAGAGGATGGCTTTTTCAAGTTGACCTTTTTTAGTTTCGTAGACCCTTTTCCTTTTTGTGAGTCCAGCATATCTGCAGGAGACTCAGGCCGCTCAGTATTTGGAACATCTAGTAGTGAATGTAAATCTGCAGCGCTTGAGGAAGGGTTTAACTGGATTCCCACTTCCTCGACTGTTGGGAGACCGGATGGAGTTTCTGGGCCGGGATCTTGGTCTTTAGGTGCCGAATCAACAGCTGAATTGCCAGCAGCAGCTTTTTTCTTTCGTCTCAACGAAATAGGGGCCATATTTATGCCAATAAAATGAGAATGAGTCGAGAGAGTAGGAGAAAGGGTGCTATAGCAATGCCAGACTAGAGTAGACCATCAAATATAGTGCATGTACTAAAAATATATATCAAAAGTAATGGAATACACCCTAATGCTAAAACAATAGGAATAATAGGAGGCTCAGACCTCTAGAAAAGACGAAGAAACGGGGTGTCTGTTGTGAGTTTTGTTGGTTGTAAAACTGGAAACTGATGACACGATTATGTCTCCGCTCTAAAACCAAAAGAGCAGCAATCGCTCAAGGAAAATAGACGAATCAAATAGCAATAAAGAAAAGAAAAGAATGAACAGGCCGCTGGATCATCCAACGGAGTATGACGTTATACTGTGCTGAGAAAAGTAAGGAAGAAGAGAAGAGAAAGAAAGAAAACACGAGTAAAGCCTGAAAGTAATTCACTGACCTCTAGGAATTATTTCAACTGCCACGGATCCTGTGAGGTGGAACCCTTAGAACTCAGAAACTAGATTTTTGATCAGGGCAAGGGCTAGAAAATACCCGACATAGCGATACGAATTTTCACGTAAATAACCCTCCCCAAAACGCGAGCGTCGATTAAAATTTATAAACAAAATAAGAATGAACTATAATTCCTACACCTCTCCAATATTTCTTATTTGCGTCTTCAAAGGAGCGGTAAATTCATCTTTCATTATTAGCAACGATAGAAAAAACGGCTGATATATCTGTTCTTGTAAAGTTTGAATGACATCCCCTAACCTCAAGCAAGAGTATGAAAAAAATACATGAAAATCACTCTCGTTCCGATCCCATAACACTCCCAATTATTGTGCTATCCAGCTGCTCTATTTACCGAGCATAACTATCCAAAAGTTCTCACCAAAAATTAAAAGTTCACAAGGTAAACCACATTCATAAATACAAATAGCTGTATTTGCAGAAATGGAAAGTACAGGTCAAGCTGAGAACAGCACTTCTCCTGCGCCAGTGCCAACATTAAAGTACGTGCTATTGCTCGAAGCAATCCTTTATTATATTCTCTTCTGACTCCTTAGATCATATCAGTGCTTATGCTCACAGTTGGTATTAACAATATCACCAGGGATTGAGGGTCTGCCTAGACGTGACCCTAAGAAATCAGTGGACGGAAGCATTATTATTTCACGAGAGCCAAACCAATGCGTGTTTATCATGGAGTGCTATCGGGATAGATACCCTATACTTATCAACGAGCAAGTAGTTCTTAGTAAGATGATTTTTCTGGCCCAGTGCTAACACCCTCTTTAGTTCATTAGGCCACCAAGAGCTTCAGTGGATATACAAATGCCCACGATGTAAGCTTCCAATTGGATATGACTTGGAACAGAATGATCAACGATTCACTTATATTTACCCCGGGGGTTTGGCGGAAGCATCGACAAGTACTACTAACTGATTTTAAAACATAATTTAGAAATTACTTGAAAATGCCAGACCAAGCCAGAAACAAAATTAAGAAAACATTCGTTTATATTTATTTTTGCTTTCGTTGCAACAAATGATTTTGTTGAGTCTCAAAGCTACCCTAAACCTGATGCCTGTTTTGACTCTGAGTCATGTAACGAGTCAGGCGAGTCATCACATCTGGCAAGAATCAGCTTCTCATTAGTTGGAGGTGACCTTAATGGCCATAAACACAAGGATCAAACAATTTGGATACATTTATTTTATTCACTATCTAATTCAACTTTAGTCTCATTAAAAAAGCGATTTTTTTAGTACCAAAGTTGCCTTATTTTCCGCCATTTTGCTCAAGTACTTCAACTTTTACATGCTACCTTTATCAGCAATCAAACTGTTTTTAATATCCGTAATTTGTCATTGGACAACACACAATTTAACTTCTTTGCTTATTTTTACGGAATAAATAGATTCATTTTCCCCTCCTTTTTTGTTTTTTTTTTCTTCTTTCTTTCTCTTTTTTCTTTCACTCTATCTTTTTTCTTTCTTCCTTTTTCTCTCTTGAATTGAATTCAACAAAATGATGTACAGACAATCTATTAGAAGACTGGCTAGTTTAGCCACAGCTAAGCCTCCCAGCCAAAAAGTTCCATTGCCTGAGTTTCCTTCAGCTTTGGATACCAAACAATCACTGTTGGCACAATCTGCTGCTGCCACAACTCCACGAAATACCTGGACTCCAGAAGAAATCAAAGAAATTTATAACACTCCCTTGCTTGATCTCATATACCATTCATCAACTGTCCACAGACGTTTCCACAACCCTTCAGAAGTTCAATTATGCACTCTTATGAATATTAAAACTGGAGGGTGCTCAGAGGATTGCAAGTATTGCGCGCAGAGTTCTCGGTACGATACTGGGCTAAAGGCAGAAAAAATTGTTAAAGTTGAAGATGTTATTGAAGCAGCTAAGGAAGCCAAAGCCAATGGAAGTACTCGATTCTGTATGGGCGCTGCCTGGAGAGATATGAAGGGTCGTAAATCTAACCTGAAAAAAATTTCTCAAATGGTTAAAGAAGTTAATGAGATGGGTATGGAAAGCTGCGTTACTCTTGGTATGGTCGATAAGGAGCAAATGAATCAACTTGCAGATGCTGGGCTTACAGCTTATAACCATAATGTTGACACATCAAGAGAATTTTATCCAAGTGTCATCAGTACTAGAAGCTATGATGACCGTCTGGAAACTATTGGAAATGTCAGAGAGTCTGGAGTTAAGGTTTGTTCAGGTGGTATTCTTGGTTTAGGAGAAACACAAGAAGACCATATTGGGTTTCTTTACACTTTAGCTACTATGCCTGAACACCCAGAGTCTGTGCCTATTAACAGATTAGTTCCAATTAAAGGAACCCCTCTTGGAGATGAACAGGCAAAAATAAAGATTCCGTTTGATGCTGTTCTTCGTACAGCAGCCACTGCTCGTGTCATCATGCCTGAGGCCATTATTCGCCTTGCTGCTGGCAGATATACTATGAAAGAGACAGATCAGGCAATGTGCTTTATGGCTGGTGTAAATGCTATTTTCACGGGAAAAAAGATGCTTACTACTATGTGCAATGGCTGGGATGAAGATAAAAAGATGTTAGAGAATTGGGGACTGAAGCCCATGAAGAGCTTTGAGCGCACTAAAAAGAGACCAGAACTTCACGCTGTTTGATTTTATTATAAGTGGAATAGAAGAGAAGCTTTTATTAGCAGACACAAACTCAATGAATTTGGAGAAAGAAAATTGCTGAAATTTTTTTCATATACTACTTAGCAAGAATAAATGAAAAAAATCCCGAAATCATTTTATCTGTAAATTCAAAAACATTTATTAGCATCATTTTGACTATGTGAGCTCTTTCACAAACATGAAATCATAGATATTTCTCAAAAGTTAGTTATTATTTATAAATTTAAATTATTTCCGACGGTTACTGACCTCTTGAAGCAGGAAAATTTGAGAGAAATACATTTTGTTCGCATCGATAAAGGATTATTCGCACATCTTAATATTGTGATAGTATAACTTCCTTCCTCAGTTTGTAGAATTGAGAACACTTTCTATACAAAGGAGTTCTTATTCTTGGACCTGATGACGACAAAGCCAATCTTTTGCGCCACCAGATTATGGATTTTGTAGGTCTCGCTCAAAGAAAAAATTTCAATGTTACACAATAAACGGAGATCTGTGGAGAGGTGGTTCTACGAAGCAACAGGTAACAATGAGATCTCAAAATCTGCAGGATTTTTATCTGAAGAATTCATAAAATGCTTTTCAATCTACTACCATGTGTTAATGAAGAAAAACCTAATGAATATGTTTGTAGCAACATTCAATAATCAACAAGATCTGGAAATTTCTCTCAGACTTCCAATGCTTCTAACAATCCTGATTGGTATTAGGGTAGCATAATAGCAAAATCTTTTAAAGGATAGCGCAGGATGAAATTCATTCCCTAACACATTTCAAGGGTTTACCTTTCCCGGTCACAAGTCATCTGGTCTTGGTACTACGTCAGGTTTCACACATGTAGTGCACGCAGTATTCCATTCTTAATATGCTTTGGTGCAAAGGCTGGCCCTCGATGTTTACGTAGCCCGTGATGCCCTGTTTTAGGCCATTACACAAAGTATACTCAAGAAGATTGTTTGGACCTAGCTTACCAGCGGTGTTACAATAAAAATTACTTATCTCAACAAAAACTGAATCCATGAATTAATATTAATACGATTGCCTCACATTGCAAGTGCATTCTAGTTACAGAATATTTACAGCATTGCAAAAGAAAATCAAAGTTTGAATATTAAAAAGGATTTGACACACAGTATAAAAGTGTTGTAAACACTATAGGCTCAACTGTCTCAGAATTAATCTTGTATTGTCTATTACAAATCTCATTAGCTTTTCAAACTCCAGAAATGATTCCTGGTTTTCATGGGAAAGTTTAATGAAATCTTGAGGAATTAGTTCTTTGGCGATTTCTAGCTCAAGCTCAAATTCTGGTTCAGCATTGGTATTCTCTGTGACAGTTGTCAAGTCCATTTGAAATTTTTGGTGTGAATACGATTTACGGTTCTTGAACCGCTCTGAAACAGGTTTCATCTGACTGAAGTGTAATTCGTGTTTGGTGTGTGGGTGCTCAACGGTAACTGTTACTTGAAAATCAAGCAAGTCTCTGGGAGAAAAAATAACTAGATGGTCTAAAGAACGTTTTACCATAAGGTTCACCAATTTATTGTCTTGGTTGTATGTAGCTCGAAGCTCTCCAGGACCTCTAGAATTGAGATACGCCATATCTTTCGTATAATTTGCAGGGTGAGCACTGATCGTATTCGAATTGCACAAAACGCCTTCACTTTTTTGGACAAGTTCATCCAGAAACGATTTTACAGTTGTAAACTGTTTCTCAGATAAGGTAGGCCTAAAGGTGGTCTTACGCCGAGCATATTCAGGGTTTATTACTGTTTCTGTGGCCACTGGTAGAGTCAATCGACTTTCAGATTCCTTGAAAAGAATTTGTCCAAATTTCAACTCAATTCTTGCATATGGTCTTTCATATCCCAGGAATTGCAACTTTGCAATTATCCATTCCGTGACTTTTCTGGTAACGTCCTCAAAAGGAAGTACATCAGTGAGACTTACAGATAGGTTTGACTTATTTGGGACTTTTGGAAATGCGTCATAATGCGGCTGAGCTAAAGGTGAAGATTGAGAATAATATCGCTTCTGATATCTATAGCTCTTTGTTACTACGAGACACATTTTTTTTAATTTTCTATGGCTTTGTGCCCATATAGGGGGAGTGTCATACAACCTTGGTTTTTTTGCGTCTGAATAAATAACAGGGCTTGGGATGGCAATCGCGTCATAACCATTGCTTTCCCAGCTAGGAGAGTCCTCATTTTTTAAATCTGATTGCTTGTAGTCCTTGCTTTGTACATAATTTGTAGTTGGTATTGCAGGTTTCGAAAGAGATCGGTTTGATAATGTGAAGGTAGAAGCGGGCAAAACAGAAGATACACAATGAGGAGTATCATAAACGAAGTCATCACTTGCAGGATTTGTTGGGTCATATCGCTTTAAAGGTAAGTGCGAGGTATCAGGAGTTTCTTCAACTTTGTTTTCCATAGGCACCAATAGTAGGCTATTATTGCTGATCTCAGATATTGTGCTGCCCTTAAATTGAAGTGGTGGCAGTGGGTCTAGAGGGCTGGTTATGGCTGAAAGTTTGATAGATTTGTACGGAAGTAAGGTATGTGTTTTAGTGGGGGTCCTCTGAGGTTCTAAAACGCTATTAACAGGTGAACTTAATAATGGAAATGGAATCTCCGTTAAGTCTTCGTGAATAACTTGCGAGGCTTCATTAATAACGCATTGTGGAGTTATTTGAACCGGCTCAAACGTAAGAGGAGATGGAGACCGATGAGTGTGGGATTTGGGCATTCCAAGGTTCAAAAGGGCTATAGGATTTTCAGTTTTTTTTTTGTAATCATTAGTTGATTTGTCTTTATTCTGAGTTAATGTACTGAACGAATAATCTGATTCGTCATAGTTTAAGAGGGAAGAAATGGTATTCGGGCGATAAGACGGTATCGGGGAAGGCGATATAGTAGAAGAAGTGTTGTTTAATTGTGGACAATTATCTTGCGAAGGTGTTAAATTTAAACTTGATGTATTAGCCTTTTCGGGGTTAGACGGCTCGATGAGATGTGAAATATCCATTATAGCTGAAACCAATATGAGAAACTTTGAAGGGATTATTACTTCTCTATCTGCTTAACAGAAGCCACCCACTTTGATTGTAACGACAAGGCAGTTGAAAATCAAGTCAGGCAACTTTAGAAGTTTAATATTGAAAATAGTACCTCTTTAGTATACTTGGAGGTTAAGCAAAGCAATATAACTTCTATCAAACTGCCAAAGAAATAGTTAAATGAATAAAAACCTGGAAATAAGCAATAATGGTACAAAATTGCAAAATCTGAAGTGATGATAACCACCCATCCCATGTCAAAGGAAAGAAAGAATAAAAATGAGCAGTAAGTATTTGTTAATCAAACTGTACGACACAAGAGTTGTTCATTTTTTAAACTGTGGTAAGTACAAAACCCATGTAACTAGGCATGCAGATACTCAAAGTTCTGCTCTCAAGAGCTATACCAAGAAAATCTTATCAAGTGCTGGATAATAGGCAGTTCATGATATGGATATTAATCTTCATAAAATATCGAACCCTGTAATATTGACATGGGACAAGTATAGAGAGAATACCAAGTTGAAATGGTATTCAAAGTAAAGAAATATGGACTGGAAGATTTCGACTAGACCTCACTGAGACACAAAAACGGAATTCTCAATGGTATTGATATAATAACAGACCTTAACAAGTGAGGTGAGTAAAAAGCAGTCTTGGTGAATCCAGAAAGATTTTATAAATATTAGAATATCATTATCTATTTGGTAGTCGTTTCCTTCCAATATTGTCACATATTGTCCTTTCATGAGCGCACAATATCTCACCTATCATTTGCGTTCAAGGAAGAGATAGGCTAATGGTTCAAGTACCTAGAACCCAATGGCTCTGGCATTAATCAATTTAAGATCATTATTTTTTTCCATCTGTTTTGCCTATCATTATCTATAACTCCAAGTATAAGCAAAGAAATCTTAAAGAAGAAGAAACCAAGCGCTTAGGCACCTTGTAGCGGTTTTCTTGTTCGTATAATTTTGTCAAATCAAAAGCGTGAAACGTTGAAATTTACGATTGTTCAACTTTCGTGATTATTAAAGATTATGTAATCATGTTTATTGTTCTGTCACAGCCGGAGACAGCAGAAACTATGACCAACAATCAATCAGGTTCAAATCACCTTCATCTTCATCATTCAAAGGCTTAGGATTCTGAATCTGGAAGGCCAAGATTTGAAAGTTGGCAGATATAATTACTCCAGATTTACGGGATCTTTGCATCTATTTTTCTTCACAATAAGCTTTACTTTAATAACCAAAAAAAAAAAAAAAATAAAGAAAAATAAACAGCACACTCTAATTTATACATATATTGGCGTTTTGTCGTTATCATGACTTCTACCCTGATCAAAGCGCTGCCTTTGACTTGTACTGGCCATTCTAGACCGGTCACTCATTTATCATTTTCTGGATTTCTTGATGTGGGTGGTAATGCTAAACGATATCTAATGATATCCGCTTGTAAAGGTATGTTTTAAACTTGATGCTAAAGCGCATTCAATGTTTCTCTAACTAAAGATATTGGTACAGATGGAAATCCCATGCTAAGAAATGGGATCACTGGGGATTGGATTGGTACATTTCTTGGACACAAAGGAGCCATTTGGTGTTCTCGTATTACTTCTGATGGAAGTTGGGCAGTTACTGGTAGTGCCGACTTCACTGCCAATATTTGGAACGCCCAAACTGGGCAGGTAGCCGCTGTATTGCCTCATAAGCACATTGTAAGAACATGCGACTTTATTCCAGGTGCTTCCAAGAACAGCGTTACCACCCAGCATAACTTGGATGGTTCTCCAAGGATAGGAAATGAAGAAGATCTGAAAGTCGTTACTGGAGGGCAAGATAAAGTTGTTAGAATTTGGAGCATCCCTGAAAACAGAATTGAAACCGAATGGATTGCAGGGGATTCTCCTATACGATCGACGTTATGGATCTCACCTAGGTAAGTATTTATTGAAAATTTCCTTAATTCTTCAGCCACTAATTTTCAAGCGTTGTTGTTACTGTGACTTTTGAGGGAGTTGTTACTTGGTGGGATATTTCTCAAGAAACGCCTGGAAAAATTAACGAGATGGAGCTGAAGTCTACTACAGGCCAAGTGGAGAGACATGGTGATTGTATTATCATAGCTGCTGGAACAACAGGCTTTGTGATTGAAGCCGCATCTGGGTGAGTACAAAACCTGTTTTCTTAACCTCTTAGCTAACCAGGCAAGAAAACTCATCAATAAATTAGAACTGTCTTATGAATTATCGGCATTCAGCATTAATCCTTCGAACACTCTGTTCCTCACTGGTTGTGGGTCTGATACCTGGGTTCGGCTTCATGACTACAAGACTGGGGAACTTTTAGGTAAGGTGATTAGTGCTTTTCCGTTGACTTCTTTTTATTCTAACTTTGTAAGATACATATAAAGGGCATCATGGCCCTGTACACTCAATTGCATATTCCCCAGATGGCTGTATTGGAGCGACGGGTAGTGAAGATGGAACAATTCGTCTTTGGAAGATGACACCGGAACCTTATGGTCTATGGGCATAATGATGAATGTCTTTTTGAATACCTTTTATTATTTAATACATATATATCCTTAATACTGAAATGTTTCATCTGGTAAAATCATCGTTGAAGAAAGGCCTGGGAACTGAATTTCAGGGCTAATGGGGCTCACTTTTGCAGTCCTAACCCTACTTGTAGATATTGTTAAGTTTCAAACCTCTTTTTTTCAAAGAAACCTTTCCACAACCAACCAAACAAACCACCAAAACCAAAAGGGCAATAATTCAACAATCTTGAAACTAGTTCTATATACAATATATTATATTTATATATTGGTTTTTGTTTTTATCTCTGTTGTTTTCATTTTATATCTTTGCCTTCATCACTGCCAATCACCAGTTGAAGAAGCTTGACCAACATGGATAAATCTTTGGACGAAATCATCGCCGACCGTGTATGTTACTTAATTAATTACTTTTCGTTAGCCTAGTTTCTCGAATGGCCAGCTGAATTTACAAATTTTTTTCACCGTGGATACATCATTCCTTCAATCTCACTAACGCAATTTTTTGTTTTCCATGTATATGTAGCGATACGACAATCCACGAAGAGGTGGGCACCGCAATAACAGACAAGGATATCGACGAGACCAGTCAGATTCAAGACCTTACACCAGAGATGACAATCCTGGTCGAGGTGGCCCTCGCGACGGGTTCCGAAGAAATGATCGAAGTAGAGTGACTAAGGTAACTGCAAAAGTATTCTCGTTTGCGTATTGCAATCATAAATTAACCCAAATCATGTATAGCACTCTTCACGACCATATCACAGGCATAGGTAAGCAATTTCTCTATGCCTTGTAATTGAATAATTATTCTAACTATACAACCAGTGCAAACCTTTCTAATATGGTTAAAATCACCAACTTACACTATGAGCTAACAGAAGATGATATTTATGTATGTGCTATTCTTTCTCCATTATTTAGCGGAGTGGAACTAACTACATTTGTTTTTGTAGGAACTTCTCTTAAAAGTAGGGCCTGTCCGCCAAGTACGAATTGACTATGACCGTTCTGGACGATCGGAAGGAGTTGCTCTTGCAAACTTTGAAAACGCCCGGGATGCTGAAGAAGCTGTTCGCCGGTTCAATGGTAAAAAGGCAGCAGGTCTTGAAATTGGTGTTGTCATTATGGATGAGAGCAATACCTTACGCAGGCGAATTTCAACCCAACAACCTCGTGAGAAATGGGAGCACGGGTTAAATCGATTGAAGCCCTATAATTCGAATAAAGAGACTGAAACCCGAAAAAATAAAATACAAAAGAAAACAATGGAGGAACTAGATGCTGAACTGACATCTTATATGAATGGTGAAGACACTTCCACTGCAAATGAAGACTCCACTGTTACTTCGAATTCCAGGAATGACATTGAACCTTCCAATAATGCAGCAACAAACATTTCTGATGAGCCAGCGGGCGGGTCCAATTTTGCTTCAGGTGATTCAGAAATGGTTATTGATTAAATGAATATAAATCCAAAGTTGTTGATGGCGTACGAAAAAGATTATAAGCGCATGGAATATATACATAAATGCTTAGGATCTTATATAAAAATATCTATTAAATCAAAGCTTGAATATCCTCAGCAACAGTTTTCAATCGGGCTTCTTCAATATCTAAATCTTTTTGAGATGAGATAAAGTCAAAAATGGTCTTTTTTCCCTGGGGTCCGGCAACTGTAAGTAAAGTACCAACAGCCAAAAATAATCGATATCGTGACTCAGAGTCTGCTAGGTAGGGATAAAAGTTTATAAACTGGTGTAAGAGGAGATCAGCAGAGGTGGTTGCCGAAGTTGAATTTGCTTTCTTGCAAGTAAGAATAGCATAATTTAGGCAAAGAGAAGCGATTGCAATATTGCTGGAAGTGGTGTTGGCAGATTTACTTAATAAATCTTTGATAGTACTAAAGATATTATCTCTTGCAGTGGAATTATCAACAAGCTTAATTGCTTGTGAATTAGGGCAGACAAATAAATTAACAAATCCTCGAATGGCAAGTAAACAATGCTTTGGAACGTCGACATCAACACATGAAAGAAGTTGCTGCATCAATGCTGCTGGTGCAAAAGTTTCCAAGCTGGGGATGATGATGCGTAAAATATCTAACGCCGGAAGGATGGATGGTACATCCCAGGAGCTCAGAACTTTGCTTACTTTTGAATAAAGAAATTGAGCTGATTGAGAGTTGATCAAGGCAAGCGTTGACTCAACTTGGGACAGCTCCGATTCAGATAGTTGAACGGAAGATTCTTGCTTGCTATTAAAATTCGTTAAGGCTTTAACAATTGGAGCTGGCTGAAATGAAACAATTTGAACATAACTGGTTATCGGTACTACCTTTGTAGAAACATTTCGGACTGTGGAAGCAGCTGGGGCCGAATAATTCGATGCGGTTCCAGGAATATATCTCGTTCCATAAGGGTCGACGGCGGGTGCTTGGGCTGTGAGATCAATACCTTCAGAATTCTTTGTTATGAATTGGGCAACCTGGTCAAGATAACTAGCCGGTAGTTCATTAGCTTCTAGGAATCGGCGAGCAGCATCGAAAGGATTTTCAGTCAAGTTGTAGGGCAATTTGAGAGGCGGAGCTCCTTCTTCGATGTCAACATCAAATACATAGTCGTATTCTATACCGTTGTATGTCTTCTTGCTTGAACTGTTTCCTTGTCCTACTACTTCTCCTACCTTTATCCAGGCACCTCCACTCCATTGATATGCGTCGACGGTGTTTGTTTCTGTGTGGATCATTTTAATCTCTCCCTCAGATTTGCCATTGATCTGTAGCCCTTCTACACCACTCAAGTTTTCTTTGTTAAGAGCTTCCATCAGGTCTTTTCCAATCCCAGAATTGGCTACAGTCTCTTCTAAAGCTTTCCTCTCAAACTCAGGAGCATATCTAGAAGGGTCTCGAGTGAACACTCTAATAAAATGATCACTTCCACCAATAGCCAAATCTCCTGTTTCCTTATTGACAGCAATAGACCACAGAGAGACGCAGGGAAGTGTAATAACTTGGATGCATTCGCCACCGCGCCACACGCGGCAAGATCGGTCTTCACCGGAAGAGATGATATCCCCGTTATTTAAAGCTTTGACAGAATAGATGAAACTGGTATGGCCATAAAGTTCCAAAATACATTGTTCAGTATCAGTAGACCAGATTCTAATAGAAGCGTCATTGCTGCATGTAACAAAAGTAGAACTTGATAAAATATCAATTCCCCGAACAGCATCAGTATGCCCTTTAAAGACGCGTTGACAAACTCCATCCTTCCACAGTCTGATTGTTTTATCAGCCGAGCCTGTTAACACCAGAGATTTTGTGAGTACTGCAACTGTCCATACAGCTTGATCATGTCCTTTTAATACATGTTTGACCTTTCCATCCTCCCATACTCGTGCAGTCTTATCCCAACTACCACTCACGACAATTCCATACTTGGAATCCAAGGCACAAACATTCGACTCATGACCAAGAAGATAATATAAAGGATCAATTGTTTCGTTGGCACTGTTTTCTTCAATTGCCAGATTCGCAAATATTGACCCTTTCTGATCTCCAGAGATAACGAGGCCTTGATGACAGTTAGTATGTATTTGGGGATTGAATGAAATAAGAAACAAACATACTATGGTCATCAGATTCTAGCCAGGTAACTGAATTGAGGTATGGCGTATCATTGTATAGGATCTGAGAGGGCCAAAGATTGGACCCTTCTGAATCTTTACTAGTTGACTTCCATAACCTTGATGATCCATCTCGCGAAACAGATGCAATTGTATTGGAGTTGGGAAACACCAAAGCCTTGACGTCTGACTCATGCCCTTGCAAGGTAGCAGATAAAATATAATTAGAACCAGAAGCCATATTCTAAGTAAATTGACTGAATGAAATTATCAAGTGGTGGCTAAAACTGATGGAAGAGAAATTGGTTAAGTGGCAAACCCAATGATTAAAAGCCAGCCTCAAAATCAATAAATTCAAAGAGGTGTGCTCAATTTTACGCTAGTCGTATCAACACTACGTCACAAACCAAATAATCAACAATTCATGTCAAAATCTTGGAGGTATGAAAATAATACTGGTTTACGTACCCTTCTACTTGACAAACCTACTCGCTCACAACCTTTTGGACGTGTTCACGATGTCGCTGTTCCCCTTGCTCACGGTTGTGTCCAATTCAGAAGGATATTTTTTTAAATACGAAGGCGCTGCCCATCCTGGAGTTCTCAAAATCTCCAGGCCTCATGGTGACATCGAGTTAGTAGGTGAGTTTAACCTGTGGGCAGATTCTAGAACTCATATCATTAACTAGCAAAACTCTTTATTTTTATAGAAAAGTATCCTCCCGGAACAACTCGTACAATAGCTGGAATCATTGGAATTATTCGACTTCGTCAAGGTATGGCTCACTATATATCAATTATGGTTGTTCTTGTTATGGTTTTTGTTTTGTACTCTCCTAACCAATTGTCTAGGTCCATATATCATCGTGGCTACGGATGCTAAATCAGCAGGTTCATTGCAGGGTCATTTTATTTTCCGGGTGACAGGATTTGATATACTTTCTTTGAAAGACTATAGATTTAAAGACCCTGCGGAGGAGACCTATATTAGAATACTAAAATCCAATGTCCGAGCAGCGGAGTTGTACTTTTCGCAGACGTGGGATCTTACAAACGCTTACCAGCGACAGTCAGGGCCTTCAGAGTATGTTTGGACAAAAGCTGATGAACGATTTTTTTGGAACAAGTATGTTTCGCAAGACTTGATCGACGCTGCTTCGATCCAGCCATTAGTGGGGCATTTTATCATGCCAGTTATATATGGATACGTCAACCTGATCCAGACAACAATCAATAATCAACTGGTAACTTTTGGTTTAATTACACGACGAAACCGATGGCGGTCTGGAACACGATACTTTCGCCGTGGAATTGACCACAACGGCAATGTGGCCAATTTTAATGAAACTGAGCAAATCCTGTGTGTTCCAACTCCTAACGACTCTGACTTGGAAGTTTCAGTATTTTCTTATATCCAAACCCGAGGAAGCATTCCTGTTCATTGGGCTGAGGTTAACAACTTAAGGTACCGGCCCAAGCTTAAGGTTGGAGGAAGTGCCATAGTTAGTGCAAAGAAGCACTTCGATGAGCATACTCAAATTTATGGAAAAGCCTACCTTGTGAATTTGGTCAACCAGAAGGGATACGAGCTCCCTGTTAAATCTGCTTATGAAAAGGTAGTTGAAGATCTGGGAGACCCTAACTTGAAATATGTATATTTTGACTTCCATCACGAATGTAGCAAGATGAGGTGGCACCGAGTTCAGATTTTGATTGATAATCTTGCCAGTATGGGAATGGATCAGCAGGGATGGTATCAGGCTAAGGTAGGCACAGAAAAGAGTGTGGTGGAGAAACTTCAAAAGAGTGTGGTTAGGACCAATTGTATGGATTGTTTGGATCGCACCAATGTAGTACAAAGTCAGCTTGCTCGCTGGATATTACAACAACAACTAGAAGAAGCTGAAGTGCTTTATAGCGGGCAGAGGTGGGACCAGGACAAATCTTTTGAATTGTCATTTTGCAACATGTGGGCGGATAACGCGGATGCAATCAGTAATTCCTACTCCGGTACTGGCGCCCTGAAAACAGATTTTACACGGCTTGGAAAGCGAACTAAGCTAGGTGCTATAAGTGATTTGAGAAATTCGATATCAAGATATTTCAAGAACAATCTGGCGGATGGGCCTCGCCAGGATGGGTTTGATTTGTTTCTTGGGAATCATTTTCCGTATGAGACTCCTGAAAGCCCTTTCACAGACTCACGGCCTATTTTTTACCAATCAATTCCATACTTTTTCGTGGGTTCTTTTATCATGCTCCTGGCCGCAATTCTTTTTCCACGAGGTGATACCCCAAGGCTGCTAAACTTTTGCATTTTGATTTTTTGGATAAGTGTGTTTGTGTATTCCCTAAAGTTTATACTAGATCATGGGTTGCAATATGTTAATTGGCCGAAATTAGTTGAACTGGATTTTGTTCACAAAGTTCCTGTTTCTCAGACGAAAAATGGGGGCAGTAAGAAGTCACTTTGGGTGATGAGTGAAGGAAGCAATCCTGAACAGAATGCTCGTGGGCTTGAAGAAGGAAAGAGAGAGTAATTAGATTTATAGACTAAACTATGTAATAATATTTTTTAATAATACTTGTGATTTTTTTTGTTGTTTGTATTTATAAATTTATATTAGTATTTTATTTGCAAGAACTACTATCTTGCTTATCCTTTATTACCTGTCTATATATTATTTGTAAATGAATCTATTAAAAGAGGCCTCTCACCAATACATGTAAATGTGCATGTTCAATATTTTGGTTCGGGTTTTTGTTATTTTTTTTTCCTTTCTTTCTTTGTTTCTACTCATGCTTGAGTTTTGTATCAGTATAAATGCCAATAATATAGGCCAATCTCATTACAACCAGATCAATGGCCATTTGAATACTATCGCGTGCAAGCTCTACTTTTGAGCCTTCAACCTCGTGCCATGAGATAGGCACCTCAAGAATTGGGATTTTCTTTCGCAACGCAATAATGAGAATCTCAACATCGAAGATCCAGCCTTCGGTGTGCATGTAAGGAAAAATTAAGTTGGCAGCAGGACGTGTGAACATTTTGAATCCGCACTGAGTATCGCGAATGGATCTGATTCCAAAAATAAAGACTAGTGTGTGTAGGCCATACATGAGGAAATTTCTAATAAAAGAACGGTTTACAACAGCGTCTGTTTTAACCATATGAGCTCTAGATCCAATGGCCACCACAGGTTTAGACCATGGAATAACTCTTTCATCAGTACTACTACTTTCGGCTTCCTTGCTAATAGATGACAGTAATCGGCGAATATCATCGAACTTTGAAGCACCATCCGCGTCGGCAAAAATAGCATAGTTTCCCCTGAAATGCTTCATTCCATGAGCTACAGCACCTCCCTTTCCGCGATTTTTCTCTAGCTTGCACACTCTTAAGGTCCCAGGAATAAGTTTTTGCTGGGCAGCCCATTCAATGGCATATTCAGCCGTTCCATCAGAAGATCCGTCATCAACCAGCAGGATTTCCCATCTAGGGGCTCCAGTGGCATCCGATTTGGTTGGATAAATGCTATTCAAGACAGGTAGAGCGTCACTCAAAAGGAGATGTAATCGATCTGTTTCGTTGAAGCAAGGAACAATGACAGTCAATTCCACATCTTCATTTTTACTAGGCGTACCGCTGGGTGTTTTTATTTTGTCAAGATCGTTAAGTTCAATTGTAAATGGTAGGTTTTGAGGTTCTGATACTTTGCCGTCGACGGTGTTTGTGATGTACTTTTGCTCTGAAGGGAAAGGGGGTCGAGGGGTATGCTTAAAAATGAGGACCACGACATGGATCTAAAGTGATTTATGTTAATAAGAGCTGATTGATTTGAAAAATAATTGTGGATTCTTACAATGAGGTAGACTAGAACTACAAACGCAGCAGAAAGTCCGATAAGGACAAGTGTTGGCGAGGATGCCATACTGTAGCTGGCTGAAAAATCTAGAGGTTTGGCTGAATCTGGAAAACACCAAGTGAATTATTATTATCCTAGTCTCTGGACTGTTAAGAATTAGGTCTGGAAAGATTTACTTTGATAAAGATAGATGAGAGGATTGAACAGGAGAAAAGTAAAAAGAAAGAAAGAGTTGTGATTTGTCCTAATGAAAAAAAGGTTGAAAATTTAGTTTAGTTATTTAAGGGGAGTGAATGAATATTTGAGAGAGACGACAGCGCATAACCGAACGAAATAACTCATTTTGAAATTTGGGAGATAAAAAAATAAGTTTGAAAAATAAAATAAATGATGCAGGGCGGAATCGAAATGACCAGATACTTATTGTAGCCATGGATGGTGTGTCACGCGAGGGTACTGGTAATAACAGCATTGACGGGTTTGTTTGACAGGTTCATCATTCTGCAGAAGAGGATGAGAGTACCTATGTCAAAAATTCAAAGAAAAACAGTCTGGAAGTTTGTGAAACTAAGCGAACGAAGATGTTGATGTGGGGATGATCCAGATCAAAGCTTTTTTTACACGAGGCTTCTACCTGTTTTTAATTCCTCTTTAGACCAAGGTGTTCATCGAGGTCTGTGTTCAAGGGTTTTTAGTGTTCAACATCTCTTTCATTTAGTATATAGAAATAATAAAAATAAAAATAAAAATAAAAATAAAAATAAAAATAAAAATAAAAACAAAAATATAATAGTTTAATGGCAGGTGGAAAAGTCATCATTTGCTTCGTCAAATATATGGGGGGTCATGCAAAATAATTCATTTAGGGTCAACTTCGTCATCAGCGCAAAACTCGCTGGGCACTATCTCGTATCACATTGTCTGCAAGTAGAGCATTTTGCAGAGATGAGGCCATGGTTGTAGTAATAAGACTATTTCCATTGTTGTTTTGTGGGTAACTGCCCAATGCTTTGGATTGTACTATGCTGTCGCCATGTGGTGGTGCTCCTGTGTAGTCGTTGCAGGATTGGCTGATGATAACTTGTCGGACTGCTCCAAGCTTCAAAGATTGTGCCAATTGATCTGTTTCGACAAATGCCGAGGCCAGCCGAGAAGACTGCATTCTTGTATCTCTGTTTCCGCTTGTGCAAAGGACCTCTTCGCCAGTAGATGTAGAGATTTGGCCCACAGCGTTAATGGTATTGAACTGTGATCTGAGTTTGTCTTCTAAGTTTCCAGTCATTGTGTAAAGTAGTAGTAGAAGTTGATGATGAAAGCTTTTCGAGGTGAATAAATGTAAGGGAATAGAAATAAAAATAATAATAAAAATAATAAAAACAAGGAAGAAAGAAAGGAAGAAAGAAGAGTAAAATAAAAACGAAAATAGAGGCGATTTCTGTGTATAAATAAAATAAATATTTAGGTAAATTTGACTTGACCGAGTTGAAATTTATCCTTGGAAAACAGGCCCCTCCACTTTTATATTGCTTTATTTTATTTATTATTATTATTATTTTATTTTATTATTATTTTATACTATTTATTAATTAATTTTGTTTCATTTCCGTCCACTGACGTCTTTATATATCCAAGACACTGCCATAGACACCGCCATGGATGGACAAGCTTTCATGAACACGAACACGGACCTAGATACAAGAAAGTGCTCTGCTGCCAGATAAGACAATAGGAAGACCAGACGTCGGTGCACTGGAAACCACGATAAAGCAGCAGGTTAGCCAATAAGCAGAATTATTGGATTAAAATGGTAGATCACAAAAAAACGCTTTTACACAATCAGAAATAATAATTCAATTAAATTTTATTTTAACTCCGACGAAGCTTCACCAGTTCCTTTTCAAGGTAATTTGTGGTGGTGAGTTTTTGGTGTTTTGGTGAAGATTATTATTATTGTTAGTACTACTATTTTGTATTATTATGGGGAATTTTTATTACAATTCAAGGGCAGGCAGTGGGCGGACACATAAAAAGATAAGGGAAAAAATAAAATATCCAGTAGGGTAAGTGTGACGTCATGATGGGTGTGTTACAAAACCAAATGGGCGGCAAATCTAAACGGGCACAAACTTTCCAACTTAACTTAACTTAACATTTGGTAACAATCAAGAGAGAGCGAGAATATGGAAAGAAAAGGAAATGGAAGCCCATTTCATCCATTTCACATACTCAAATAGAGTAGTTTGATATACCCCTCCACAGTTATACCCTCAAATGATATACTATGGTTGTTTCTTACTGCTTCCTTTTAAGGGTCAGAGTGTTCTGTTTGTACCTACTCCTACTGGAATCAATACCAAGCTACAACATACTTGAAATACTTTATAACCGTAATGACAGCCATGTTCATTCAAAATAAAGATATCCTCTGTTACCTTCGTCTTACAGAATCACCATCTTTTCTTCTCCTTAAAACTTATGCCATACTATGAGTCAACTAGAGAATATTAAACCATCATCTGTCAGGTTGTTGGCAACCCCACCTTTCGTCACTAGTAGAGGTACGTGATTTGAGCCAACCATACTTTTTTTATACGATATTGTAGTTTATACTAATTTCATATAGCTTCCAGCAATGTCTCAAAAGGACCTCGCACTTTGATACCCCGCCTGCTAAAGACGAATGTTGATACTGACTCTCATGTTGAATTCTTCCGCAACGTTCTCATGAAAAAGACTGAGACCCCCAACGTTAGAGAAGTAACTATTGCTCGGTTCCACAAAAAAGATAAAGCTACTCAAGAGATATCTGAAAAATTATTGGAAGTGATTGAACTTCTCAGGAAAAGTGAAAAACACATTCCAAGCTGTGAGACAACAGATTTAGAGCCTATTATAGGAAGAATCGTAGAGGACGGGTTCTTTGATGGGGTCACCATGCAGGAAACAACAGACAAATGCCTTGAAGCTATTGCCCGTATTAAAGGCAACGTTGAAACTGCAAATAAGCGACTGGATTATTTTATCTTAGCCGGTTATGGTTTGTTTCTAAAACTGCGTATCCGTTATGCAAAGGAGTTGCGCAACCAAGATGTTGAAGCAAGTAAAAGGATGGCTAAGCTTTCTGAAAAGATTAAAATTCTAAAAGAAGAAAATTCGGCGCTTAAGGCTAAAGCTGTTCCTGTTGACCATGGAAACTATGACTTGCGCACTGTTCTTAAAAGGGAATTGTTAAACACAAACTTTCAAAGCGAAGATATGACAAGTGACTTGAATAGTCAAGTTGCACTACTAGAAAACGTTTTGTATTATAAGACGAACCTACTTGCAGCGCTCGATCCCAAAGCAAGCTCTGTTGATACAGCAAAAAGTGTCAAATCCATTCACTGGAAGGAGAAGGAGTCAATCTTGAAATCAAGTTTACAGCAGGGGACTGGTTCTAAGTCTTTGAAAGTTGGTCCATTAACCTATTCTAGTCGTACAAATGTCCTCCCCAGTAAACGCGCATTCCGTGAAGATCTCAAAAACGAGGATGATGGTAAAGAGATTTTTCATATAGACATGAATGCCATGTTTTCACACACCCTAGATGAGGAATTTATTGAATCCCCTTCCTTTTTAGACACTAATGAACCAGATGCCCATGGTTTTAAAAAAGCAGAAATCTCTAGCACTAGTCACGAATCCAAGATCCCCACTGTTGAATGGGGTTGTCCTGGGTTTGAATTTGAATCATACACGGCTGATCTAACTATGAATGTTGCAACTCTTAACGTCTCTGACAGCTCGCCATTGGCCACGCCGCCATGCATGAATATGGATTCAGCCTCATCTACAGGGCAAGATTCCTCCGAGACTCTGACCACCAGTTCAATTATCAATCAAAAAGCCTCGCTGGAGGACTTTACGGAAAGTACTTATCACGTTGTAAACTAAACCACAATATACATATATATTTTCATTATTCATTACTTAATTAACACCTCCAACGACAACTGTCTTTTTAACAAGGTATTCCTCGACACCGTACTTGGAGCCTTCCAAACCAAAGCCAGACTCCTTGATACCTCCGAAAGGCAAACCAGGCTCAGAGATCATGGCAGTGTTGACACCAACCATACCAACTTCAAGAGCCTCAGCTACACGGTAAACACGGGCAATGTCATTAGAGAAGAAGTATCCAGCAAGACCAACATCGACACTGTTAGCACGTGCAATGACATCCTCCTCAGAGGTGAACTTCATGATAGGAACCAAAGGTCCAAAAGTCTCCTCGGTGTTGATAAGCATCTCAGGAGAAACATCTCTTAAAACAGTGGCACTGTAAAAGTTAGGGCCAAGTTCAGGCAGACGCTTACCACCAGTAAGGACCTTGGCGTTCTTGCTAAGAGCATCTTGAACGTGAGAATCGATCTTGTCAACAGCAGCAGCATTGATCAAGGGACCAAGAGTGGATTTCTTATCAAAGCCAGGGCCGGGGTTGTAGTAAGATTCAACGCGGGCAGCAAGCTTCTCAGCAAACTCATCGTAAACCTTTTCGTGAACGAAAAATCTGTTAGGGCAAACACAAGTCTGACCGTTACCTCTGTACTTGGCAGGAAGAGCAGCTTCAACAGCAACATCAACATTAGCGTCATCGAAGACAACGAAAGGAGCATTGCCACCGAGCTCGAAGGATAGTTTCTTAAGGGTAGAAGAAGACTGATTCATGAGGATCTTTCCAACAGGAGTGGAACCAGTGAAGGAAACCTTCTTAATGGTTTTGTTCTCACAAAGCTCTTTTCCAAAAGCCTTGGTGTTTTCGTGGGCAGTAACAACGTTGTAGACACCCTTGGGGACACCAGCCTTCTCAGCAAGAACAGCCAATGCAAGAGCAGAGTAAGGGGTCTCAGAAGCAGGCTTAACAACTACAGAGCATCCTGCAGCCAAAGCAGCACCAACTTTACGGGTAATCATACCAGCGGGAAAGTTCCAAGGAGTAATGATACCAGCAACACCAATTGCTTGCTTGAGGGTAAACATACGGTTACCAGGAACAGCAGAGGGGATGGTATCACCATAAAGACGAGGAGCTTCCTCAGAAAACCACTCAAAGAAACCAGCACTATAGATAACTTCCTTTTGGGCATCTTCAAAGATCTTTCCATTCTCCCAGGTAATCAACTTAGCCAGATCATCTTGGTTCTCGAGCATGAGTTCGTACCAATTACGGAGCCATCTTGCTCTCTGACGGCCTGTGGTTTTCTTGAGTTCCTTGTGAGCATCCGAGGCTGCAACAATAGCCGAGCGCAACTCCTCGATGTCTAGTTCAGGAGCAACACCGACTTTTTCAAGGGTGGCGGGATCTGTGACTTCAAAGGTCTTTCCTGACTTTGCACTGACAAATTGGCCATTAATATAGGCTTGCTCTTTAAAGAGCTCAGGGTTGGCCAGTGTAGGCCGTGCGTGTGTGGAGAACTTTGCCATTTGATAGATTGTATTAGAAATGACACCTCTAGAAGATCTGAAATTAGACAAAAGGGCTGACATTAGCGAAATATAATAAACAGAAAAAAAGAAGAAGAGGAGAAGAAAAAAGAATCTGAGAAAAGGATGATTGCTTGCTTTTTAAAGACAGTCAGAATGAGAGTGTATTATAAAAAAAATAAAAATAAACATAATAAGAATAGAAAAATGGTATGGGAGTTAAATCTTCCCTCGGCGGCAAATGAAAGCATTTAGCCGCCCTAAGCGGTTAGCTACACCCAGGCTCAGAAGTCCAAGAAAACGAAGAATATTATGAATATGGAAAATTAAATTATATACAAGAGCAAAAAGGAATGAAAAAAAAATAAATGAAAAAAATTAATGAAAAAAAATGAAAAAAACGGAAACGAGTTTAAAATCGAAACAGCCGCGGAAGAGCGTTAGTAATAAAAAAAAAACTTTATGTAAAGTTGTGGGGGACAATATGGATAGAGATGAGGTAGTCTTCATGAGGGATTTGTAACTATGATATTATGATATGATGATACTATGGTACTATGGTAATATGATACTATGATATTGATATTATTATGTACTGGGCTGTGAAGCCATTGGCGACGACGAAGACAAAGACAATGGCATCGAAGGTGACCACAACCTGTCCTCGTCTATCTTTGTAAATTGATCCTTCCAGAGATTTTTGGCTACGCTGACATCAAGGTCTTCAAATGCTCTTTCGTAAACCTCGTGGTACCAAGCCACAGGAACAGCCTCAAGACCAGCTTTGACATTGTCGGGCATGCTTTCCCAATCAGCCAAATTGTCCTTCGGGAAGAAAATAATCTTGGCTCCGGCACGCTTAGCAGCGACAGATTTTTCACGAAGACCGCCAATCCGTAGAACCTTACCAGTCAATGTGAGTTCACCAGTCATGGCAATAGTAGAATTTATTGGGTGGTTGAGAGCCAAAGAAAGCAAACTCGTAGCCATTGTGATACCAGCAGATGGGCCATCTTTAGGAATAGCTCCCTCAGGACAATGCAAATGAATCTTTGCGCGCTCAAAAAACCTGTTTTCAGGGTACTCTTTGCCCAAGAACATGCGAACAAAAGAGTATGCAATATTTGATGACTCTTTCATAGTGTCACCCAACTGGCCAGTGCGGCTCAAACCAGGATTAGATTGAATAGTCAAAGGCTGTTCAAGAACTGATTCAACATACAACGAACTGCCGCCCATACTGGTAACACCTAGACCCATCGCAACACCTATAGGAGTTTGTTCGTACATTCTATCTTCAGTAAAAATGGGAGGCCCAACGTAGTCTTTGAGCTGGGCGGCTGAAATGGAAACACTAACATTACTAGGAACCTCCATTGGTTTTTGCTGTTGTACAACTTCGTGGTCACCTTCTGCATGAGCAGTAGTAGTAGCTTCCGTAGTTGCCGCAGTTTCTTCTTTCCCAGCAACACCAGTCTCATCTTTGCTAAGTTCTGTCTTTGTAATATCGACTACTTCATTGGGATCTTCTTCCTCTCCAATATCCTTAATGATGTTAAGCGCAGATTTCCTGTAAATCTTTTCAATATGTTTCTTCAAGTTACGCACGCCGCTCTCTCGGCAGTACTTGGTAATAAGTCCTTCAATGGCATCATGAGACAGCACAACATCGACGTTCTCCAAACCAGCCAGCTTTTTGGCACTGGGTGCTAGATACTGCTCAGCAATGGCAATCTTTTCTTCAGATACATACCCTGAAATCTCAATGACCTCCATACGATCAAGTAACGGTCCAGGAATAGTATCTAAGGTATTCGCAGTGCAGACAAATAGTGTCTTAGACATATCGACGGGGATATCCAAGTAATGATCAAGAAAGGTATTGTTTTGCTCAGGATCAAGAAGTTCCAAAAGAGCGGCAGAAGGGTCTCCATGGTACGCAGCACGTCCAATTTTGTCAATCTCATCAATGAGGATTAATGGATTTTGTGTTTGAGTCTTTTTAAGAGCTTGGATGACTCTACCAGGTAAGGCGCCAACATAGGTTCGACGGTGGCCCTTTAGTTCGGAAACATCAGACACACCACCAATGCTAAACCTGTAGAATTTTCTGTTCAGAGCTTTGGCGATAGATTTGGCGACGGAGGTTTTACCCACACCTGGAGGCCCGACAAAACAAATAATTTTGCCATCGACAGCACCTAGTAGTTTACCTACAGCAATAAATTCTAAAATGCGATCTTTCACATCTTTGAGGCCATGGTGGTCCTCGTCCAAAATCTTGATGGCTTTGGCAAGATTATAAGAGTCTTTTGTAAACTTGCCCCAAGGTAACTGAGTGATCCATTCCAAGTATTGGCGGGTAACATTGTATTCAGCAGCATTGGGCTCAAGCGAACCAAGTTTCTGAATCTCATCAGTGAACACTTTTTCCACTGCTTCAGGTAAAGTCAACTTCTCGGCGCGGTCTTTGAACGTTTGAATCAACTTGTCACGATCATCATCCATTCCAAGTTCCCGTTTAATGCCTTTGAGTTGTTCCATAAGGTAATATTCCCTCTGGCGCTTCTGGATTCTGCTCTCTACATCCTGACTGACTTTGTCTTGGAGTTTGATGTTTTCAAGCTCTCGTTTAACCAGAAGAAGAGCCTTTTGTAGACGATCTTCAATGTTAAGACTTGAAAGTACATCTTGAATTTCTTCAGCGCCACCAGCAGAAATGGACGCAGCAAAATCGGCAAGAATATGAGGCTCTTCATAGACATTTGACGTGGTAAATTTATTACCGGCCAATACAATATTGACTACCTGTTCTTTTAAAGCACGGTTCATTTGACTGAGACTCTTTAAAACCCTTAGTATCTCTGCTGTGAGAGCAGCAATCATAGGGGAATGCGGGTCATGTGGCAAATCCTCTAGGTCAGTCATAGTTTTAACCCAAGAAACAGGTAATTTGTAAAGTCCTGTCTGTGCAGCTTCCTTGTCAGCGATGTCATGTTCGAAACTTGTAACATCAGTGTCGCTAGATTCAGAGGTCAGTTGCTGGTCAGCAGGGAGGGGCTCTGGGGTTGGAAGAAGCTCCCCCATTTTAATGCGATGCGTAGGATAGAGAATAATCGTAGCTTGGCCATTGTCCGTTTCAAAAAATCCGCCAATTCGAGCATAAACACCTACATCGTACACATCATCAAGGCTCTCAATGAAGTCAGTGTCACGATTGCTATCTTTGAGAAGAAATACGCCAATGCATCGGTCGTCAATATCATGGTTGTAAATCTTTTTAAGCGCCTCTATGACGTTACGATCGCCAACGGTCACAGCCTTGTGGAAACCTGGAATGAGCGGGCGTCTGTTGATGGGCAAAATCATAACTTGCTGTTTCTCAGCAGCGGATGCAAATTGGTATAATTTTTCAGTGGGATTAGTTCGATCAGATTTGAGCGAAGGATCATTATTGGGAGGCGAGGAGGATGGAGGAGTAGCTGGAGGAGGAAGTGTAGACGATGATGCAGAATTAGAATCTGCTATGTGCTTCTTGTCTTCTTTTTCAGCAGGGGGAGATTTTGTTGGCGTCTCACGCTTTTTTCTTTCAGTCTTGGGCTTTGCTGGGGGTTCAGGCGACTCATCGGGAATGGCAGGGTCCTTTGAGTCCCCGTCTGATTTAGCAAACAGACCTGCTTTGGAGTTATTAGCTCCTGGCTCGTTTAAAAACTGCTCATTAGAAATTAGGCTGTGTGGAGGGTTTGAGGTCGGATTACTGAGAAGGTGAAGAGGAATAGGGGACTTAAGCGGAAGTTTTGGTGGTTGTGGAGTTGTTGGTTTGATAAGCGAAGTTAGCAAGTCAGGGCTTAGAAACGACGCATACCGAGTGATATGAAGGATTCTTGGAAGGGCATAGACTCGTGAATGTGCATGAAGCTTGAGGGCTTTTCTAGAGAGCATTGGATATGGTTGTGGGTGTGTGAAAAAGGAAAAGGAAGTTTGTATGAATATATAAGTATATGTACAAGGAAGAAGTAAGTGGAAGTCGGTGGAATGGTGGGGGAATTTAGAAAGTGATAAATTTCAGTTGATACCTGGAGTTTGAGTGGAATACTTTGGGATTAGGGTTTGGTGGCAGTGGCAATAAGTTTTGGGGCTAGGGTATCATATGATTGGATGTAATTTGTAGAAAATCTTTATCATATAGTTCTACATTATAGTTCGATTTACATGTAGAACACTGGGTAGGGGTAATTTATGGAATACCATAACGTGAAAAGAATAAAAAAACACAAAAAAATAAAAATAAAAATAAAAATACAAAAAATAAAAAAATTCCCCCACCCCCCAAGAAACCAACCGCAGCTTTTCTATTTCCTATTTGTCGTTATTCACAGTCGTTCCAGTGTTGTTTCGTGCTACAACTGGGTTTCTGGTCTTGGATTTTGGTTTCAAGGAGCTCACCATTTCTTGTATATTTTTATTTGTGTGATATTGTACTGATAATCTAGCGCTGATAATCTAGCGCTGCCGACGACGCGTGGAATATATATTTATTTACACATATTTATATATAAATCGATACCCACACCCATTCTAATTTACTCCCACCAAAGATGGCGAGTTACAAAGAAGAAGAAGATCCTGCAGCATATTCAGATAGCTACAACAACTCGAATATTGGCTATGTTATTAAGGAACAGGACAGATGGTTGCCAATAGCAAACGGTATGTTAATTTATGAAGATTGCTAGGTGCTGGTACTGCTGACCTTTGTCAAGAAATTGACTGGTACGGCTGATCCCCAGTAGTTAAAATGAGTTTCCAATATTAACACTAAACAGTTGCCAGAATCATGAAAAATGCATTACCTGAGAATGCTAAAATATCTAAAGAGGCCAAAGAGTGCATGCAAGAATGTGTGTCCGAGTTTATTTCGTTCGTTACAAGCGAGGCCACAGAGCGATGTTCTGCTGAACGACGGAAAACAGTTAATGGAGAAGACATTTTATTTGCCCTGACGTCACTAGGATTTGAGAACTACTCTGAGGTTTTGAAGATTTATCTCGCCAAGTATCGACAGGTAAGTTTATGGCGACTGATGGATGAAGTTTGGTTGTGCTAAAGCTAACTATTGAACAGAGTCAGAATGGCAAGGCGCAAAAGGGTCGCGCACAGGAGGCCGAGGTCGATGGTGACGGTGAAGTAGACGAGGAAGATGATGAAGTATATGATAGAGAAGGTGATGGCATAAGCTGAGTTTAGTATAGTTTCGCTACGCTACTGCAATATATAAATTTCATGACGTTTCGGATTATTTAATTATGTGGCACTACGTGTAAGAACTTTTTACTGAAGGTCATCGTATTTGTTTATTTTGGTTTCATTTAAATTCCTGGCAGTTTAATTCATAAATGGTTTTAGTTTTCATTACAGGTGATAAAAATGTTCATCATACTTTGATTTTGTTTATTTTTCCTTTTTCATTACAATAATGTGAGCGTCGAGATTGAACTTATTCCTCGTAGATCATGAGCTCAAGCAAACTATCAACCACCTGGGCAGCAGCCAGGACAGTAATTTGGCCATTAGTGTCGTAAGCAGGGGCAACCTCGACCACATCTGCACCCACAACGTTTATTCCTTGGAGCAGTGCTAGTAACGATAAAAACTCTCTGGTGGAGTATCCGCCGGGTTCAGCGGTACCTGTTCCAGGAGCATATGCAGGATCCAGAACATCAATGTCGACTGAAATATAGACCTTGTTTGAACCAACACGGGATTTTATTTTGTCTGCAATACCCTGGATGCCAATGTGGTCAATGTCACGAGCCATCACCAAGTCAAATCCACAGTGCTTGTCATGATTGAGGTCAGCTTTGCCCTTGCGAATGAATGGCGCGCGTACACCTACATGTATATTGGCGTCGTCAACCAGGTATCCCTTTTCATGCGCAAAGTGAAGAAATGTGCCATGGTTAAGGTTTGCATAGCTTGAAATGTTTCCTCCCAAAGCAATAGGGTCCCAGGTATCGATATGACTGTCAAAGTGAATAACGGAGACAGGGCCGTGTACTTGGCTAACAGAACGCAGTGCAGAGAACGTAATGGTGTGATCACCTCCCAGTGTTATTATTCTAGGGATTGTCGAGTTGTAGCGGTGATTCTTTTCAGCCAAGGTTTTCTGTGGAACAGAGTGTTTATGAATTGCTCTGTGGGCACGGTATAGCTGGTTCAACGCAACTCTGTTATCAAAAGGAGTCATGGGAGCATCCCCACAGTCCACGATTTTTGCCCAGTCTAGGTAAGGATTGAATCCCAAGTTGATTGAGCTGTAGGAAGTAGCTGTTCCAATACGTCGCGAGCCTTCACGGATGCCAGAGGGTCCAAACCTGGCACCACCACGGTAGGATACACCAGTATCGAAAGGCGCACCAATAATTGCAATGTCAAACTCTGGTTTAGGAGTATTTGGGTCCAAGCCGAAGCATTGAGTATGGGGGAGGTGGGCAAAGGTAATAATCCCTGCATAGAGGGGAGCTAAATCTGGATTAAGATCTGCTACATAGTCTGGAGGGGGAATTTTGACAAACTCAGGGATATCAAGATCGTCGCCGTTATCTGTGGAGAGGTCATTATTACGGAGGATGTTTTGATTGTTGTCGTTGTCTTCGTCATGATTTAGTAGCGGGCCAAAATGAGACTCCAGGAAGGAGTGGGCTGAGACAATTGCAGCTAATGAGAAAAATATAAGTTTCATTTTTAGTGGAGATGTTAACGTTGCCTTAGAAGGTCTGTTATTTCATTGAATCATCGAAAAGTGAAATTGTGGAGTATTTAAGGAACGAAAAGAAGGCTCGGAAGGACATTCCCAAAGAATTTTTAATGCTTTTATATGATCCATGTTGACAAATTCGGAATTTGTTGCTTATTCAAGTACTGAGAGATGAATGTTGCTGCTTTCTTGGAAAATCAAAGTTAAAGTCTTGGTCGTCCACGTCGGAATTTGTTGCTGTTCATAGAGCAGAAATTGAGGGTGTGAGTAGGAAGCAACGATTAAGAAAATTGATAATGAAGTTCATAGCTTGAATATTTCCAGAACACAAAGAGCAACTAACTACGTGGGATTAACTTTTATTGATATATGTATTTGCCTTCAAGTTGATTACCTCAAGTTTCTGTAGCACAACATGATGTGTATCTAGATAAAGATTATTCCATAGGTGGAGCTTTGTGTGAAATCATTTGATAGGTGTTGGTTCGATTAGTACTATTGGGGAAAGTAAATAGCGTTAGTATGTAGATTAATGTTTGTGACTATTTATGTGTCTATTTTGGTAATAACTTTGAGGATTATTTCCCGGCTTATTCTCATGACAACTTCTGTGACTAAATTGGTTACCACATGAGTATGATTAATTTCATGATTATATAAAATTTATGCTCAATTTTATACTTTTCGTGACTCAACCTTAAGCCCCTTAAAGATTTCTCGTGTGAAAGCAACATGGCAACGTCATCAATTTAAAGGCGGCCATTGTTTACGATTTTCTCCATACAAAAGTAGACCAAACGCAGTCTAGACGCAACTTAGACGCAGTCCATATGGAGATCAGCAAACAAATCTGAAGCAATAACATTATAAACATACAAACACAGCCTTATTGTACCCTCATCGGTCGATGCACATAATGCTTTGAGATGCGCTTTGCTGCATGTTTCAAAGAATTGCCTAAGTAACGAGTGGATCGTCTTATATATGAAATGTTATTTTTTGTATGTTAAAAAGAAAAAAAAAAAAAAGTGTACGCAAAAATGCAGGCTCTCATGTCATAACGCGTGGCTGAATCAAGGCGATTTTAACACTGAATCAATGTAATACTGAGATAATTTGTAAAAAAGAAATTTCGTGACCTAAGCAGACCCAGAAAACTAGATGAAACAATAACAACACAGTTTGATTCTACTCATGCAACGTTTCTGTTGTTTTCATTTTCATTCTCAAATTTTTTTTTTTGTTTTTCATCGCCTCACAAAATTTTTACTTTTAATTCTTCACCAGTTCGTTTCATTTTTCTCTCTTATATCCTCCTCTTCCTCTCCCTCCTCCTCCTCAACTACACCAATTTTATTCAACCTCTTTGTACGGTTAACTTCACAATATTTGTATTATCGTACAGTAAAAACCAATTCAACCTCCACATTCTAAATTAACCTCCTCCTTGTCCTTCCTGATAGTGCGCCACAATCAACAATGTCGGACACTGATTCCACAGGAGCAAACAGTATCTCTTCCTTTGGTGTCACATTCGTAATCAATTTTGCGATTCTCGTGGCCTTTGTGGTTGGGTTTCTGGTCCTTCGACCGCTGCAAAAGCGCATCTACCAGCCAAGATCCAACATCGACACCATCGATCCCGAGCTTCGCCCAAGGCCTCTCAGTACTGGTATATTCGCGTGGTTCAAAGATCTCATAACTCGACGCGAGGCTGAAATCTTGCAGGACGCAGGCCTAGACGGTTACTTCTTCTTGCGCTACCTTCGTCTTATTTTCATCATCTCAGCTGTTGGTGTCTTGTTTCTGTTTCCCATTCTACTCCCTGTAAACGCTACTGGTAACGGAGGCGAAACTGGCTTTAACCAATTGTCCTTCACCAATGCTGTCAACATGCCCAAAAGATACTACGCACACGTCTTCATGGGATGGTTTTATTTCGGTTTTATCTTGTTTAGTCTCTACAGGGAACTTGTATACTATGTTAGCGTGAGACAAGCTGTACTGACGTCCCCTGCATTTTCAAATACTGTATCTTCTCGCACCGTTTTGATTGGAACCGTACCTAAAGAGTTCTTGTCAGTAGAAGCTCTCACAAAACTATTTAATGGAGTTAAATATGTTTGGATCAACCGGTCTCAGACAAAGCTTATGGAGAAGGTTGAAGAACGAGTTAAACTCGCCATGAAAGTAGAAGCCGCTGAAACCAAACTTCTGAAAATGGCCGTTACCAATCGACTAAAGTCTGAGGCGAATCCTAAGGCTACTCCTATTGAAGGGTCAGACATTGAGCTTTATGTCCCCGCAAAGAAGCGCCCTACCCATAGACTCAAGTTTCTCATTGGAAAAAAAGTCGATACCATCCAGTATGGATGTGAACACATTAAAGAACTTAACGACGAGATTGACGAACTGCGATCTAAAGTGAGCGAATCCACTCCTCTTAACTCTGTATTTGTTTGCTTTCACACTCAAGAGCAGGCTGAAACTGCTGTTCAGACCCTTGCCCATCACCAGGCTCTACACATGGCTCCCCGCCATATTGGCATTCGCCCTGACGACATTATTTGGATCAACCTCAGATTATTTTGGTGGGAACGTTTGGTCAGGACTACTGGAGCTGTTGCAGCTGTCACTGCACTCGTTATTTTCTGGACAATCCCTGTTGCGTTTGTTGGTTCCATTTCCAATATTAAGGCTTTGACTGAGAAACTACCATGGCTAGATTTCCTTAACAACTTACCTGAATGGATTTCTGGTGTTGTATCTGGTTTACTGCCCTCTATTTTATTGGCTATTCTCATGGCTCTTTTGCCCATTTTCCTGCGACTAATGGCTAAGGTATCTGGTGCCCCTTCAGGTGCTCTGGTGGAGTACTACGTGCAAAGTTCTTACTTCATATTCCAGGTTGTTCAGGTATTTTTCGTAACTACATTTTCTTCTGGTGCTGCTGCAGTGATCCAAGAAATTATCAACAAGCCTACCTCTGCGATGACTCTGCTGGCTGCCAATATCCCCAAGGCTTCCAACTTTTACATTGCGTATTTCTTGCTTCAAGGTTTTACCATTGCAGGTGGTGCCTTGTTGCAAATTGTGGCTCTTATTCTGTTCCATATTCTTTCTACTTTGTTGGACAACACTCCAAGAAAGATTTGGACCCGATGGAACATTCTTGGATCTACTGGCTGGGGCACTGTCTTTCCTATTTACACCAATTTGGCTGTGATTTCCATTACATACTCCATTATTTCTCCTATGCTTCTTCTTTTCTCGGCTCTTGCCTTTGGCCTTGTCTATCTAGCATACTTGCATAACCTTCTCTTTGTGGTTAGTCCTTCTGATGGACGTGGTATCTATTACCCCCGTGCCATTTACCAGACATTTACTGGTTTGTATATTGGAGAAGTATGCTTGCTTGGCCTGTTTGTAGTTGTTAAATCTTGGGGTCCTGTTGTTTTGCAAGCTATTTTAATCGGTGCTACAGCATTTGTGCATATCAATCTGGGCGCAGCTTTTGCTCCATTGCTAGTCAGTTTGCCTACTAATTTACTCAGAACAAATGGCGCGGGTGAGTTGCCGGTTGATGATGCTGAAGCTGAAGGATATCCTCTACAGGAAATGCCTGTGGAAAATTCCGAAAAGCTTCCTCAACACACACACAACGGAAGTTTGTCATCAGGATCTCATGTCCTTGAAGAAGTTCAACCAACTACCAGCAAGAGCAATTTGGAAGCTGCCCGATTCTCAAATCATATGGCTCACCCTATGAAGAAACTATCACTTACTGCACAGTACTTTAAGCCCCATGTATATCTTGAACCCAGCTTGGTGCAACGTGAATTTTTAACCTCCCGATTCCACGAACCTTCTACACCCTTGCCTGAAAATGTTGAGGCTGGTGCATATGCCAACCCAGCTGAAAATGCTGAGAACCCTGTAGTCTGGTTCCCCAATGACCCCTATGGCCTATCAGATACTGAGCGCATCACCATGCGAGAACACGAGATCAACGCACACAACGATGGAACGTGGTTTGAGATTGTGGGAGAAGAAAAGAAGAAGAAGAAGGCTGTCATAAAGTATGGAGAAATTGGGGAAGTTCCAATTTGGTCACGACCGCCTACTTACTAAGATGCTATTGTTCTTGAGTGTGCTTTGCAAATCAAACACATGAACAGTACACAAAGTAATATTATTTAAAGAAGAAGAAAAAAAGGAGAACAAAGTTTTATGTTTTTTTTTAATTTATAGTCGATCTATAACTGAATTTAGTTTAATAATAGTAATGCTTGCTTTTTTATCAATATGGAAGAGATTGAGTTGAGTTGATTAATAAAGGTGCGATATAGTTTCTTATATTACTGTAAACCATAATCCCTAAGCAAATAATCAGAAACAACAAACTGTAAACTCAAAACTATATTTCACCAAAGGATGGATGAGTTAATCAGTGACAGAATATAGTCAGTAACTCTTCAGTGAGTAGTGAGATTAAGTAAAGGCTACATGGATGTGTACCTGCAGATCAAGGTACCCAGATAGCTGACGATTTTAAACAGAATGTTCAAAGACATAGTTTTATTGATCCAAGAGAGACTTAATAAACTATTTGAAGTCTTAGAGTTTGCTTCAGTTGTCACACCCTGAATTTACATAGGAAACTCAACATTAAATGAATACCGATAAAACATGAATCTCATGAGCTCATTCAAAAGAGATGGTTAGTCAACCCGCCTTATGTGTGATACCGTAACTCCTACTTCCTCTTTTCTATTCTCATCCAACTTTTTGATTCCTTTCCCAACTTTTTGCCTCTTACACCCTGTTTCCTACTCCCTAATACTACAACAAAATAATATGATCATTAGCCTTTCATGATTCCTTTTCGTGTTTGTGATATCTCAGCTCCTTCAGTCCACCACTCTTTTCATGTTACGCTATATCACCTGACCTTCCTTTTCGCCGTAAATATTCCAGTCTCAGATATTCTTTCCGAGTCTGTAATATTCAACCAAAATGTCCCATTGGCTCTCATTCTCTCCATCCTCGTAAACTTATAAACGCAGCAGACGTTTCTTTCCCTTCTCTTTCTTCTTCTCTTCCCCTTCATCCCTTCCTCCCTTAAATTCAATCCATCAACAATGTCGGCCTACACCGTTCGCAAGATTGCTGCTCCTAACACCCTTGAACATCGAGTCTTTCTTGAGAAAGATGGCAAGGTCGTTTCTCCCTTCCACGACATCCCCCTCTATGCTAACGCTGAAAAGACTATCCTCAACATGGTAGTTGAAGTTCCTCGCTGGACCAATGCTAAGCTAGAAATCTCCAAGGAAGAGGCCCTCAATCCCATTCTCCAAGATACCAAGAAAGGAAAGCTTAGATTTGTTCGCAACTGTTTCCCCCACCATGGTTACATTCACAACTACGGTGCCTTCCCCCAAACTTGGGAAGACCCCAACTCCGTTCACCCAGAGACCAAAGCCAAGGGTGACAACGATCCTCTCGATGTTTGTGAGATCGGTGAGACTGTTGGCTACACTGGCCAGGTCAAGCAGGTCAAGGTTCTTGGTGTCATGGCTCTTCTTGATGAGGGTGAGACTGACTGGAAGATCATTGCCATTGACGTCAATGATCCCCTTGCTCCCCACCTGAATGACATTGAGGATGTCGAGAAGCGTCTCCCTGGTCTCCTGAGAGCTACCAATGAGTGGTTCCGCATCTACAAGATTCCTGATGGAAAGGAGGAGAACCAGTTTGCTTTCTCTGGTGAGTGCAAGAACAGAAAGTACGCTGAGGAGGTCATCCGTGAGTGCAATGAGGCTTGGGAGAAGCTTGTCGCTGGTAAGGCTGACCCTAACGGAGTTAACCTCACTAACTCTACCCTCTCTACTGCTTCTGCCGTTGATGTTCCCGCTGGCGAGAATGCTGCTCCTGCTCCTATCGACAAGTCCATTGACAAGTGGTTTTTCATTTCTGGTGCCTCTGCCTAAGGTAGTGTGCTGCTTGTGATGGAAATTAATCAAACTACATACTAAATATTATCTATTTTATAAATATTGAATCACACATGTGCTTTAGTTTATAATAATTTTCACGCTTTTGCCTATATTTTTAAAAAGGCTCAATCATTCGTATGCCTGTATATGATGTAAATATATCAATTGAGATTGATGGATTGATTGATTGATGTTCATGACCATGAGGGTTGCTTCATGAATTTTCTGTATTTTTTTTCAGTCCACCATTCGTTTGACCATGACAACTCCATTACCCGTTGTTTCACACAACCCTAGCCCATCAACCTCCAAATGAAAATTATACTCTCGTCGTTCAAACACACAAACATCAACGACCTTAACCATGGCCGTCGTCAATCAGAAACCCGTTGTAACACAGGCCTCTTTATGGTAAGCTGTCATTCTTTTTTTTTTCTACTTAATTGCCTATCTGTTTATTTTATTCTGACATTTTTTTTTCCAGGTCTAATGAAACGGCCTACTATGCTCTCAAGACTGGAGGCTCTCAACACATCATCGATTCACTTGATAGCTACTTACAACATCACCTCCCGCGTTTACGTCAATGCTATGAAATAATCGTTAAAGATAAATCTTCTTCGAAAGACTCTGCTTCTAAAGAATCAGCTGGGGCATGGGAACGCGAAAAAATTAATCATGACCGCAAAACTCTTGTCAACCTTCTCAACATTGACCCCGAAGAAGCTTTGCGCGTCGTACTCCATGGCCATCTTCGTGGAACCTTGTCGGACTCTAAAAGACAGCTTCATCATGCTCGATTATATTTGTCTGAGCAACGTCATGTTGTCAAAATAGTAAATCTTCTGTTTGAGTATCGATCAATGCCAGCTGAAGCGCTTCCTCCGAATATAATGGAACTGGCTCACAAATACTCCACTGAAATTTTAGCCGATCCTGATCTTTTCACTGGTCTCATTAATCGCATCATAAAGAACTTTCAGAATCCATTTTTCTTGTCAAGCGATGATACTGATCTCTCAGCTCTTTTTGTCAAAGAGGTATGTCTGTTGTAAGCAATTTATCCATAACTCCGCTAACAATCTAGTGCCTTCTATTTCAAATCGAACTCTTGAATTTGCTTATAACCGCTCTTGTCACCGTCATTCCTACTGCATCTACTCTCATTTCAGACTGGGCAGACGCCATTGTACAAACCAACTACTTTTCCTTCCCGTCCAGTTTAGCAATGGATAGGGAACTTAATCTACAAAATTGTATCTCAACATTATGTCTAACAGCTACAATTGGGTTTCTTGATTTTGACCAGGATTTTAGTTTGGAAGGCACCCCAGATGGCGCTTACATTTTGGATGCACCTACCCTTATTAAAGTTCACAGCGCATTAGTAGACCTTTTGCACTCAAGACCAGTCGCGTCTCCTGTAGTACTTGGCTGGTCATTCATTCTTAACATTATTGCAATTCGACTTTCTGAGAGTTCCGCTCCTGATCTCAATACTTTCCTAGATGCTGCAATTCCTGATACTCTTCCTACACAAAACAAAGATTTTACTGAAATCCCTCAACACGAGCTATTAGCTAAAGTAGCATCCAACCTTGCCCAATCGGCACTATCTGTGGACCCATTTGTGATCTTAATTGACTCATTCGCTGTACTACCGAAATCGATATTTTATGCTACTATTTACAAAAGTTACTTACAAGCTAGTTTGCCCTACATTTCCCTAAGCGAACCGATCGTCTATTTCATTAGACAGGTCATTGGTCCCTACCCCGAGCTTGCTGATGAACTGTTTTTAGATCCGTTTGGTGATTCGTTCTTTTCACTTGCAGCTCTGCGGTTCCCGGTAGCCCTTAAGCCATTTTTGAAACTGGCCCAATGTCTTGGTGGCCGAAATGCTTTTGAAGTCGTTGCAAAAATGGGAACCTTTATGCAAGAATTACCTCGTTCTTTCCGCAATTACTCCTTTGTCAAAGACACATCTACAATCCAACTCAATACTGACATTACTCTCATTCCAGCGAATCGTAATGATCCGTCTAGCGCCTTGGTACTACCTGTGGGTACCAAAGGCCAGACTCATTCGTTTAATAACACACGATATGCTATTTGGCAGTTCCATTATAACGGATGGACCTATTTATGCCGTGCTTTAGAGCAAAGCTCGTCTCTCAATTCATATTCAGAAGATTGTGTGGACATTGTGAACCTCATCAACAACACTCTATCTCATTTGGAGCTTCAGGATGCAAATGCACTTCTCACAATATGCTCAGAAGAACTTGTTACTGGAGATATTGTCGAGCTGTTGTTCCGAGTCCTTGACGATTCATCATACCTTCGTGACACGGCACTCGCCAAGGCATGTATTGACTTTGCTATAACATTGTCAGCCCTATACCCGGATAGGGTGTGGTCTTACCTGGGACGGAGCAAGCTGTTGGAACGTAATGGCCAGGAAGGGCTCATGGCCATAATGCTGGGGTCTACTGAAATAGTAAGTGGAAAGTACGCTTTTACATTATCTATTCTAGATCTGGTGCGTCATCTTATTGATTCCGTGATAAGTGGTACATTAACAACTCGTGTGTCTACTAAAGTACAAAGCCAGATCATGTCAAAGTTCATGGCACACGTTATTGCATTATTTGAGAGTTTTGCTTTTTGGGCATATACAGATGCAAGACAAAAAGTTAAAATAGCTACCGATTGTGTGGCCATTTTCAGCCTGGTATTGAGATATTCACTCGATATTGATGAGTCGGCGAAACCTCAAGATAAGGTGACATTTGTGCTTGCGCCAGCCGTCGATATTCTTTCAAACCAATTTCTGTCGACGTCTAAAGTAGTAATGCGGACCCTGCAGCCGTTACTCAGTAATATTGAATCTATTTCATGGGCCACTATTAATCTGGACAGCGAGTTCCCACTTTCTACTGACGAAATGGATTGGATGTACTCTGCTTTGAAGTTTTCTGCTGATGTTGTACGCGCTCGTCCTGCCTTAGGATTACCTCCGTCTATGCTCGAAAAAAACCTATATGTACTTGCTCCTCACCTGGCACTTCTGTACACGCGCTACTCATGTCTACGAGCTGTCGTAATTGACGTTTTCATTGCTATTGTTAGTGTAGAATGGCCTACTACTGAGCAACCATCACTTCTGGCACATCTTGGTATTCACGCGCATATGTTTATTTCGAACTTGACTGGATCTCTTGAGAACAGCCTTGAAAATGAAGATACAATCACTAAGATAGCAATCTGTTTTTCGAGTATTATCAAAAGTCAACAAGAAGGTCTGTCTATTTTACTACTGACAGGCAGAGATACTCGCAAAACTTCCAAGATTGAGCCTGAAACTACATCCTTGCTTCAAGTTATTGAGAAAAAAGTGGCAGCAACGAAAAAGCAATATGCACAAGACCTTATGTATCACTTATTAAGTTCAATGGCAGCTGCTTACAGTAACTGGAAACTCGGCGCATTCACTAGTCGTGAGGAGCTGACTGAAGCGCTCATTACTTTCATAAAGGACGCAAACACAGCTAATTCACAGGTTCAAGATCCGGCCGAGAGCAGACTAGAATGGTCGTTTCAGAACGCTATTGCTGACAAATCTTTACTAATTCTCGCCATCCAGTTGTACAAGTCAGGGTCTAGTGCAATTCAAAAATTTGTGGATTACACCAAAAATGAAGATACCCTTGCACAAGTTTCAAAAGTATTTTTAAATGTCAAAGGCTTTCGATCGTCGCTACATGGTAATCTTGTGCGAAACTTTGCTGCTAAATGGCCCACTCTAGGTGGTATCAAAAGGTTTTCAAAATCAGGAGTTTTGCCTCTGACCTTTGGCACATCTTATCTCTATGACTTGGAGATTCTGGATCGTGTGCTGGGGGATCAAAATGCATGGACTGGGTACAGGAAAGAAGTTATCAATGCCAATTTAAATTATTCCTGGATTGATTCTCAGCTGACTCTTGTAAAAGCATGGTGTACGGTTTGTACATCACTCGCAACTGTTGCATCTACTCAAAAGGATACAAAACTGCTTCAGCAGCTTGACAAAGTGTCGAATATTGCAATTGAAAACATTCTGGATGAAGAATACTCAATTCCGATTTTGCGTGATGCTGTTAGGCAACGTGTTGACCTTAATTTTGTCATCAAATATCAACTTTCAAAGGCAAAAATGTTGTCTCCAGATGTATACGCCTTTGTGAATATGTTTAAACTGCTTATCGGATCTGATTTTGAATTTTTAAGGTCTATAAGTGTTAGTGGAACAGCTGATACTGCTGGAGCTTGTTATCGCCAACTCCTTCGTGCTATATTGATTAGCCTTGATAGTTTTAAAGATGCTTCCGCTGGGAATTTCCAGTTAATGCAAGCTGTTCACGGTTTATTTGATGCCGTTATAATTAAAGGCATGAAATCTGCTGTACATGCTGCCATTGAAGAAAAATCTAGCGATGCTGCTGAAGATATGGTTCTAATAATTTCTACACTGCAAAAATGCTTGCTGATTCCTGGAGTGGCTTCCATATTTCCTGTAGTCACATCTTTAATGACTGAAAGTGACTGTGGCAAATCTGTCATGAGCTTGTATTCATATGCACAGAACATAATCGATCAAGACGATGAATGGGCATTTGGTGAACTTGCCTTAGCTTACCTCTTAGAGTGGCTAAATATTGACACAATGGCAGACCATCTTGTGAGCAGTGGCTTGCTCAGTGTGCTGATGGAAAGTCCTGTTTCAATGCACATTCAAAATGGCGGGATCCGTCCCACCACTGCCCCTAAACTTCATTCTCTCTGGGTTAAAGGTATCTTACCATTGGCACTTGTGATATTACAAAGACTGGGGTATCGGATAGCACAAGAAATCTTACTACTAATTGATTTCTTCGGTGATCAGATTCGATATGCACTAACAGCTTGGCGTAATCCTTCTGATCTTACACTCTCACTAATCACTGAAACTTCACAACTTGTTTTGCTTATCGAGATGCTGCTCAAGGTATATCCAGCAGCCTCCTCGCAGCTTCAAGATACAGTAGTTGTGGTACCCAAAGAAGAGTTAGTAGGCTCTATTGATTACTTACTGTCGCATCCGAGATTTTTGAATGCTTCTCTGGTGGCGACGTCGATTGAAGAGCAGAAATGGTCCATGGAGCCAGATACAACTACCGAAGAAAATCAAAGCAGTACTGGAGGAATCAGTGGCATACCTGAAGGGAATAAACTACTGGCAAAGTTCGAGAGTGGGCTGAGAGATATGAGAGAGTTACTAGTGCTTGACAGTGGTACTGGTGAAGGAGGAGTAAATATTGATTCAAATTAAGTTAAATATAGAACCAAAAGAATTCAAAAGTTAATAATCTACCAAATATATTTAAAATGAAGATAGTTGTAAGAAATAAGAAATTGATCTTAGATATTATTGAGCTTTTAGATAAAGCCTAGTTGCCTTTATGAATTTTGTTTCTACAATGAAATTGAGTGACTATTAACATATTCATGGTTTCTTCCCTGTAAGTGACTGCTTCATTTGGGAGAGTGATATTTTCTGAGTTGGGAGAGCCAGGTGAGAATGACTTCGTATTTATGACTGCACTCGTCATGTCTTTCGTTTTTCTCGGAAAATGGATTTTGAGTGTTGGGTGGAACCTGTGTATTGTTCCTGTTACTCTTTCATAGTGATTCCCACAAGTTGTGCAAATACGGGTTGTTCTCCCATATTGCATTTCTTGACTGTCAATTTATGGTCGCCCTCTTCCCATGTGGGGGTAGACGAAGCTTTGGAAGTCTCTGGCTGGAGTTCCAGTGACATTTAGCTAGTACTGCAGGGTTTCTTCTTTCCTTTTCTCGTTTCTCATTCGTCATTGGTGTAGTCCTATTTTGTCATTAGGATCTTTTCGGTTGTGAGTTGTATGGGCTTTCACTCATGTTGTTCTTCCTTCCTTTGCGACCAGCTTCGCTTGAGAACCTTTTTATGGCTTCTGAAATTAGGTCATGCGCTTCTTCAGGGTGTAATCCCTGACTTGGGTTGTGACAGAAATCAAAGAAGTTTGCCTGTTTTTTGATGAGTTGTTTTCTGATATCTGGGGTTGTTTCCATCAGTTTGAACGTGAGGTTGTCCTTTGGTGACGACGTGATAATTCTACTGCACAGTAGGACTATTTCTTCTACATGCCTAGATTGGATTGCCTGGCTCAAGTATCGGAATCTGTAGTGGTCTCTGACTTTTTCCTCCAGCGTGTAATATTTTTGGATATATATCGTGATAATATATTGGGGAGGTACCTTGGCAAGTTTTAGGGTCAAATCTCGTGGTATGAATTTGCCTATAGCGTTCTAGAACTGCTTTTTGGATATGCCTCCAGATTTTTGAGAAGAAATTTTCAAATGATTTATTATCTTCTTCACTGAATATGAGATCTCCTATGGGACCAATATCGGTTAGATGGGAGAAGAAGTAATGTTCTTCCGTGATTTGGACTCTTTTTGGGGGACTTCGGAGGCTTGATTGGTTTGTGTATTCCTTTCTTCTGATTCTTTCATACGTTTGAAAATGCGTTCCATGTTGGAGACTCTTGTATTGTGCACTTGTTTGTTTCCTTCTCTTTTTTAGTGACCTTGTCTTGGCTATTTTGCGTTTGTGCTTTTCTTTTTCTTGGGGCATTTCTATTAAAGGCTTAATTCTTGTCAGCGTGTGACTAAATTGCGTATCCTGGGATAGGGTTCAAGTATGAAGGGAGCCTAATTGTACGCGCTGATTCCTATCCTTCCAGTACAGCACTGTGCGTAAAGCAAGATGAATTAAATCTATGGTTTATATGTTAGCAATGAAGGCTCGGATCAATATTTAGACGGACGAACTTTTATTAGAACGTGGTCTAGCTTTAGGCAAGTGTTTGTGATAGTTTGGGTTCTGTAGATATTTAATTTGCTTTGTCAGTTTGTAGACGGCAAGAGGTTCGTAGGATTGTAAGATGTTGGTCAGATAGGGTCTGATGATTCTTGTAGTTTGTGTTTATTTTCTTTGGAGTTGATGGTAGGTTGGAGAGATCGTATTTCCGTAATGATTGCTCTTAATCTTGTGAGGTGATCTTTAAGGCTGTTTGTAATGTTGTATACTTGAGTTAGCGTTTCTGACCCATGTTTCTGGCCCATGTTTCTGACACTTAATAAATGATATTTTAATGAAAAAAATGTAAAGAGATTGATTACTTTTATGGATTAAAAGCAAGCACAAAATATACAACTACCCGAGTCATTTTTTCAACCCACTGGAGGTGTAGATTCAGTATTTGGTAAAGATATTTCATACACCGCGCTGGGCCAAAATTTCTGTACGAATTCATGGGCACAAAACGAAAGTTTGTCATTAAGTGCAGGAGGTTTTTAAAATGTGGTTAGGGTACTTAGTTTTCGTTGTTCAACTATATGCCTGAGCATCTTTCAAAAATGAGAGCAAATTTTAACATTCAGAACAAAGCTGCAAATTAATATCAATAGAAAAAATAAAAGAGAAATTGAAATTGAAACTCAGGAATCTATTAAATATTGTGATCTATTCTTAAAGATGACAATCAGCGTTTTACAAAATCATTTATCAAGGATACGAAAGAATTGACGAATAAAAGCCCCATTAAAATAACACAACAGAAAAAGAAACGAAACCCAGCATTCAAAATAACCTTTATAGATTTAGAGCAAAATTTCTTTTCTTTTTCCACAAAATAAACTTGCATGCAGTTGTTCAGGGAATGATGCTTTTTTTTCTTTCTCTCCCTTAATTTGCGTCAATAATACTTCAAAGGTGCGCTCAAGACTTAACTAAATTTTTTTTCTTCTTTACATTTGAGCTTTTGAATATGAGATTTATATCTTTAATATAGAAAGTAGAAAATAGAAAGACTTCTTAGTTACTGACATAGAAATGTTTGAATAGAGGTGAAAGTATTTCTGAATTCATGAATCGTCTTGGACTGATATTCAATTTTTTTTTAGAGACAATGATGATATCAAAGTTACCTTAATGCTTCAATATGTTGTCTAACAAAGGTATGAAACTTTACACAAGCAAGCATACATTCATCTGATAATTGTGCAATCTTATGAATTCAAATTACATCCTTTCCAAAATCCTTAAGCGCAATTTGAACTATTGGTCCTTTTGAATATAAATTAAATATAAATTTAATTTTTGGCAAGTTAATTTTTTAATTTCCTATAAGCAATTATACTAAGGTCTCTTTTCATTCTTTCATACCGAAGTTATGTGGTTTAGTTATTCGTTATGTGGCTTCAATAGCCAGATAGAAGTTCTTCTATCACATTAAATGATTGATTCAAATAAAGTCGTTTATTCAATAGTCATGAAAGTAAAAATTGAAATTATTGTCGGATAGAAAAATTGTAATTAATTTGATTTGATTATAAACGCGTACTCTGTTTAAGTTGTTTATTATAGTAGTCTAACTATTGATCACTCGAATAAATATTTAAGAACTGACTACTACATAATCTATGTAAAGTACAAAAAGTATATTATCTAGTCAATAGTGACCAGCAAAAGAGATCTTATAGAGTTCTAAGATTTTTAATTTTTCAATTGAAAATTTATGTTGACAAACAAGAGCAAAAAGCTACGCATCATATATGCCCTTTTGCGCTAAGGATACTTCAAATTTTTAGAAAACCCTATGCTATCCCTCTTGAGGCCCTGGAATGCTGAATAAAAAACTTAAGTTTAGTTAAGGAGAGACAATGATATCTTTAATTTAGGGCTGGTAAGTAGAATTAATTAAATTTTACAATGAATAAGGTCAATTATATGCTATTTACCTATATTTGATATATAGATCATGAATATTTTAAGGTATTCATTATATTAAAGTAATGTTTATCTAGTAATGTTTTAAGAAAGTTATATAATATTTAGTTTTTATAATTTGTTTAAATAGTTTACTGAAATACCAGTACAGACAATAATACTAGCTATTAAAATTCACAAAATGAAAATCTAATATCAGTTATATATTTGTAACTGGTTAAAATATTGCAATGGTTACCACCTGAACATTAAATCAGCATCACAATATTAAAATAATACAAAAGGAACTGCAATAAGAAGTAAAGCAGATCCAACTTCGTACTTGAAGCCACTATTGGTCTGTTCAATAGAAGTAGCTGATGGCACAGCAGAGACAGCAGAATTTGAGCCCCCGGTTGCTGTACTTGTCAAATTAGTAAAGAAAGCCCCTGTACTGGTTTCCAAAGACTTGCTAGTAGATAAAATCTTTGTACTCAGTGAAGACCCAGTAGTGGATAAAGCTTGAGTAATTGAAGAAGACTCAATAGTGGATAAAGCCTCAGAAACTGAAGAAGCTTCAGTTGTGGATGAAGTGAGAGAAGAAGGCACAGTGGTAGAAGAAGGCAAAGTCGTTGAGGTAGGTTCAGTTACAGATGAAGGCTCAGTGGTGGATGACACGACTGCAGATGAAGTTTCTGCGGATGGCCAGGATTGGAGGATTGAACCATCACTCAATACTGGAATAATTTTAACCTCAGTTCGATATTGGACACCTCCTCCCATGGCATTACCTGTTCCTAATACATAAAGATCATCAATAGAGCCTTCTGGGAAAACGTGAAAGTTGAGCAGGCCGTACAGTTCAAGAACTCCGTCAACAATAGTCCATGGCTCAGCTTTGTGCCACGCAGTAGATAACGCTATTACAGATAAGAAGTTTCTACCATCTCCAACAGTTTCTCCATTAATTACCAAAGTTCCATCATCTTGAATAGCTCCAGAGCATGTTTGAGTAGACTGAGAAATGTAAAATCTACCGTCATCTTCCACGTAAAGATTGTACCCATCGAGTTTGGTACCTGAAGCATCCAATTTCAAAGTGAACT